>CAWUFW010017257.1:0-270895 GCA_963921515.1 Calotriton arnoldi
CCCCTACACTACTCAAACACCACTGCACTACCCTAAACCCTAAAACACTACCCCCAGCAGTACCCCCTACACTACCCAAACACCATTGCACTACCCTAAACCCTAAAACACTACCCCCAGCAGTACCCCCTACACTACCCAAACACCACTGCACTACCCTAAACCCTAAACCACTACCCCCAGCACGACCCCCTACACTACCCAAACACCACTGCACTACCCTAAACTCTAAAACACTACCCCCAGCACAACCCCCTACACTACCCAAACACCACTGCACTACCCTAAACCCTAAAACACTACCCCCAGCACGACCCCCTTCACTACCTAAACACAACTACACAATTTGTTACAGGCGTTGCAACGCAGGCCTGTGGTGCTTACTGGAAGTACTTGGTGGGCTAGTTGGGCCCCAGGGACCCTCAGGATTCAAGGTGACCTAATCCCCCAACTTAAAACGTGCCACGGGGCGCGTTTGCACAGTGGTGAAGGGAGGGGGCGGGGCCTCAGGTGACATGTGCGCAAACACGCCCCCTTGAATCCTGAGGGACCCTGGGGCCAACTAGCCCACCAGGTACCTTCAGTAAGCACAACAGAGTTGCGTTGCAGAGAGGTGAAAAAAGGTGCATGGCCTCGGAACGCCTCTCTGCAACTCAGCTCTGTGGTCCTAACTATAGGTACCTGGGGGGCTAGTTGGGCCCCAGGGACCCTCAGGATTCAAGGGGACTTAATCCCGCAACTTGAAACGCGCCACGGGGCGCGTTTGCACACGCGTTTTAAGAGGTAGTTTTAATCCCCCTGCCCTATTATGTACTAGGGACTTACAGAGGAGGTCATGCCAATCACAGGGGTACCCCAACGCATAGTGTTCCCTAGTGTATGTAGGTGTTTTCACTGTATTCTAAGTGTCTTTTAGCATAGCACTGACTCTGGTTAGTCAGAGTCAGTTACCACCAGTACCCGTCTGAAAAAGTTGTGGGCACAGGATGATTTTGCAACATGGCCTCTTTCTGCTCCTCTGTTGGTTCTTTCTGCACATCTTTTGCTTCTTCCTGCACTTTTCTTCGTCTTTGTGGACTTCTGTTGCTTCTTTCTGCATTTCTTTTGCTTCTTTCTGCGCGTTTTTTCTTCTTTCTTCACATGTCCTACCTCTGTAGGCATAGTTAGAAACTAACATTTAAAAAACCTTTGAAATTCACTTAAAAAATCATAGGTTTCAGGCACGTTATAGTTAGAAATTAGCATTTAAAAAACCTTTGAAATTCACTGAAAAAACCATAGGTTTCAGACACGTTATAGTTAGAAATTAGCATTTAAAAAACCTTTGAAATTCACTGAAAAAACCATAGGTTTTAGGGACAGTTATAGTTAGTTGGACATTTCACTCGTACAAAACCATAGAAATTCCCCCGTTATAGTTAGTTCAGCTAACTATAACTCGCGCCCGCAATGCACTGCTGATGACGTCACATATTACATCACTCATGACATGGTCAGTGACATCACTGATGACATCACTGATGACATCTCAAATGACATCACTGATGACATCATCCATGTGATAATTTCATGCATCTTCTCACACCCTAATATAGCTTTTGATACACCCACTCTAAATTACAGACTGCCATTCTCAAAACCATACACACTCCAATACCAATAACTACATACCCACTCACTGATTCTTAGGTCTACACACACACATCTACTCACTCACCCGTACAGTCACTCATACTTACAGTCACTCAGTACAGGACTATCATATGCACTCATACACCTATATAAACACTCACACACCACCACTCATCCATAGAGGTACTCACACACCTAGTCAGTCATGCAAAAAATTAATCACACACCCATTTACTCACCTATACAGTTATACACACACCAGCTCACTTACTCATACAAATACTAGCACATTCTTACGCTCTTATACAATAACTGATACAAGCACACACGCATCCATACAGCCACTCTCACAATCACACACTCTCACTTATAGCCATTTAAATACTCTAACACACATATATACTGCCTTTTACATATGTAGTTACTCGCACATGTACCACTGAGATATACATTCACTCACTAACACACCCATACACACACTCACCCACCCAAGCAGTCCATCACAGATGCACTCTTGAAATCATGCACCCAGTGAATCACCCACTCACACATCTATGTACAGAGTCACACACACCCCACCCACACAAACACTCAGGCAGCCATACAGATACTCAGAGAACCAATCAATAACCCATATAGACACTCATGTAGCTATTCGCAAATCCATGCATCCACTTACACACCAACAAACAGACGGATACAGACATTCACACAGTTTAGTCACTAACCCATGCATTCAGTAAGATACGTTTAATCACTCACTTGTAGAGTCAGTCACGCACGTACTAAATCATCCATTCAGACACTTAAACACCCACTCATTCTTCAATACGCCTTTCCCTATATATATTAAACATATTTAAACTTTACAGAAACACACAGTCACTGGATGATGTCATCAGTGATTTCATTTGAGATGTCATCAGTGATGTCATCAGTGATGTCACTGACCATGTCATGAGTGATGTAATATGTGACGTCATCAGCAGTACATTGCGGGCGCGAGTTATAGTTAGCTGAACTAACTATAACGGGGGAATTTCTATGGTTTTGTACGAGTGAAATGTCCAACTAACTATAACTGTCCCTAAAACCTATGGTTTTTCAGTGAATATATATTATCTACTGGCGGTCGCCAGTAGATAGTTATAGTTAAAACCTATTATCCATAGGAAATCCGCGACATTCTATTTGAAATAACGTTGGCGCCGGTTGACGAATCTTCGCGAAAGTTTCCAACTTGTTGGGGCGCTCCGGTCCGCTCCTATCCTGAAAGTCTCGGGGTGATACGTCAAGCGGGGGCCGAGAAAAAGGGGGTCCCAAAACGCGTTTTCCCCATTCATTTTTCCATAGGAACCTTTAGTCGCAGCTACAGCCCGAACTGCTGAACGGAATTACACCAAATTTGGCAAAGAGGTAGCCCTTGGTTCAGTGTCGTGCCTTTTGCTTAAATGGTGTAAATCCGTTCAGTAGTTCCTGAGAAAATCAAAAGTAAAGTCACATATATATCTGGGCGGAGCCTAACCACACATGTCATCGTGAGATCTGATTGGCTGTCAGCACTTCATCCTGGAATTGCTGGCAGCCATCTTGGGACCAATATAAATGATAGTACCTCATTGAAATGCATTGTAGTGAATAGAAGATTTTGAGGGTCACCAAAAGGAGAACTATAAAGGGTGATAACAGATTTTAGTTACATTAGAATTTATTTGTTGATGGTACCATACTAATTTTAGGAATTGTGGTGTATTCTAAGGTGATTTTACCATGTGAAAAACCTTCTGCTGGGATATCATGAATCATGTTTGAGAGAACACTATTTTCTCATGCTTGTCCCATGGAGGTTTGGAAGGTGCTCCAGAAGCTAAAATGAGAGCATATTTTCTGTAAATTCACATTATCTTTCTCAGTCATGTGAGAATGAAGTCTGACATTCTCAGTAAAACATGTACATCCAACAAGGGCAGAGACTGTCAGTTGATTCCTTTGTGTTCTACTGCAGCTTCCCAGAGTGTTCTAAAGAACAACTAGAGTGCTAACAGCCTTACTTATGACAAAAGTATGGCACACCTGAAGCCATCTTGATTGGAATAAACTGGTAACACTTAAACAATTTAATTTAAAAAGGAACAAAATGATGGGGTTCATTTTGTCATAGAAATTATGGTTAGTGCTGTAGAAAGAAAAATTAGGACATGTTTCAAGTGTGATCTCAAATATCTTCCTGTTATATTTCAACAGGAGCAGCCTGCCAGTTGATGCCTTTGTGTTCTACTGCAGCTTCCCAGAGTGTTCTAAAGAACAACTAGAGTGCTAACAGCCTTACTTATGACAAAAGTATGGCACACCTGAAGCCATCTTGATTGGAATAAACTGGTAACACTTAAAACATTTAATTTAAAAAGGAACAAAATGATGGGGTTCATTTTGTCATAGAAATTATGGTTAGTGCTGTAGAAAGAAAAATTAGGACATATTTCAAGTGTGATCTCAAATATCTTCCTGTTATATTTCAACAGGAGCAGCCTGCCAGTTGATGCCTTTGTGTTCTACTGCAGCTTCCCAGAGTGTTCTAAAGAACAACTAGAGCGCTAACAGCCTTACTTATGACAAAAGTATGGCACACCTGAAGCCATCTTGATTGGAATAAACCGGTAACACTTAAAACATTTAATTTAAAAAGGAACAAAATGAGGGGTTCTTTTTGAAATAGAAATTATGGTTAGTGCTGCAGAAAGAAAAATTAGGGCATGTTTTAAGTGAGATCTCAAATCCTCTTCTATTTCATTAGAAAATTCTGACATGCAGACTGAAACAATCACTTTAAATACCAGCAGCAGACTACCAGTTAACTCCCTGGTGAGCAGTAGCTTTACTCCAGTGATCTAATGAGCAACTAGAGTGCTAACATTCTGAATTTATGACAGATGTGAGACACATCTGAATGCCTTCTTGATGGAATCAAAGTAAAAAACTGAAAGCATTTCCTACTGAGGAGACTGCAGTAAATGAAGAAATTAGGAAACTTCATAACAAAGAAGTCTTCTAAGATGGCCACCAGTGAAAAAAGAGCCCAAATGTAGCACAAATATTACCCAAATGTAGCCCACATATAGCCCAATGACAAAAGTGTGAAAAACACTTTTTATTTTTAGTTTTTTGCAGTTTTATGTAGTGCAGACTGGTCAGGTATTGGAGCATTGCATCTTAAAACATGACCCCCTACACTACAAAAACACCACTGCACTACCTTAAACCCTAAAACACTACCCCCAGCACGACCCCCTACACTACACAAGCACCACTGCACTATCCTAAACCCTAAAACACTACCCCCAGCATGACCCCTACACTACCCAAACACCACTGCACTAACCTAAATCCTAAAACACTACCAGCAGCACGACCCCCTACACTACCCAAACACCACTGCACTACCCTAAAACATGACCCCCTACACTACACAAACACCACTGCACTACCCTAAACCCTAAAACACTACCCCAGCACGACCCCCTACACTACACAAACACCACTGCACTAACCTAAATCCTAAAACACTACCCCCAGCACGACCCCCTACACTACCCAAACACCACTGCACTACCCTAAAACATGACCCCTAAACTACACAAACACCACTGCACTACCCTAAACCCTAAAACACTACCCCCAGCACGACCCCCTACACTACACAAGCACCACTGCACTACCCTAAACCCTAAAACACTACCCCCAGCACGACCCCCTACACTGCCCGAACACCACTGCACTGCCCTAAACCCTGAAACACCAGCCCCTGCATGACCCCCTACACTGCCCGAACACCACTGCACTGCCCTAAACCCTGAAACACCACCCCTAGCACGACCCCCTACACTGCCCGAACACCACTGCACTGCCCTAAACCCTGAAACACCACCCCTTCATGACCCCCTACACTGCCCGAACACCACTGCACTGCCCTAAACCCTGAAACACAACCCCCAGCATGACCCCCTACACTGCCCAAACACCACTGCACTGACCTAAACCCTGAAACACTACCCCCAGCAAGACCCCCTACACTGCCCGAACACCACTGCACTGCCCTAAACCCTGAAACATCACCCCCAGCAAGACCCCCTACACTGCCCAAACACCACTGGCCTAAACCCTGAAACACCACCCCCAGCACGACCCCTACACTGCCTGAACACCACTGCACTGCCCTAAACCCTGAAACACTACCCCCAGCAGGACCCCTACACTGCCCGAACACCACTGCTCTGCCCAAAACCCTGAAACACCAGCCCCAGCATGACCCCCTACACTGCCCAAACACCACTGCACTGCCCTAAACCTTGAAACACCAGCCCCTGCACGACCCCCTACACTACCCGAACACCACTGCACTACCCTAAACCCTGAAACATCACCCCCAGTACGACCCCTACACTGCCCGAGCACCACTGCACTGCCCTAAACCCTGAAACACCAGCCCCAGCACGACCCCCTACACTGCCCAAACACCACTGCACTGCCCTAAACCCTGAAACACCAGCCCCAGCACGACCGCCTACACTGCCCGAACACCACTGCACTGCACTAAACCCTGAAACACCAGCCCCAGCACGACCCCCTACACTGCCCGAACACCACTGCACTGCCCTAAACCATGAAACACCAGCCTCAGCACGACCCCCTACACTGCCTGAACACCACTGCACTGCCCTGAACCCTGAAACACCAGCCCCAGCACAACACCCTACACTGCCCGAACACCACTGCACTGCCCTAAACCCTGAAACACCACCCTGTGCATGACCCCCTACACTGCCCGAACACCACTGCACTGCCCTAAACCCTGAAACACCACCCCCAGCGTGACCCCCTACACTGCCCGAACACCACTGCATTGCCCTAAACCCTGAAACACCACCCCTGCACAACCCCCTACACGGCTCGAACACTACTGCACTGCCCTAAACCCAGAAACACCATCCCCAGCACGACCCCCTATACTGCACGAACTCCACTGCACTGCCCTAAACCCTGAAACACTACCCCCAGCAAGACCCCTACACTGCTCGAACACCACTGCACTGCCCTAAACTCTGAAACATCACCCCCAGCAAGACCCCCTACACTGCCCGAACACCACTGCCCTAAACCCTGAAACACCACCCCCAGCAAGACCCCCTACACTGCCCGAACACCACTGCACTGCCCTAAACCCTGAAACACCAGCCCCAGCACGACCCCCTACACTGCCCGAACACAACTGCACTGCCCTAAACCCTGAAACACCACCCCTGCATGACCCCCTACACTGCCCGAACACCACTGTACTGCCCTAAACCCTGAAACCCCACCCCCAGCATGACCCCCTACACTGCCAGAACACCACTGCACTGCCCTAAACCCTGAAACACCACCCCCTGCACGACCCCCTACACTGCCCGAACACTACTGCACTGCCCTAAACCCTGAAACACCACCCCCAGCACGACCCCCTACACTGCCCGAACACCACTGCACCGCCCTAAACCCTGAAACACTACCCCCAGCAAGACCCCCTACACTGCCCGAACACCACTGCACTGCCCTAAACCCTGAAACATCACCCCCAGCAAGACCCCTACACTGCCCGAACACCACTGCCCTAAACCCTGAAACACCAGCCCCAGCAAGACCCCTACACTGCCCGAACACCACTGCACTGCCCTATACCGTGAAACACCACCCCCAGCAAGACCCCCTACACTGCCCGAACACCACTGCACTGCCCTAAACCCTGAAACACCACCCCCAGCAAGACCCCCTACACTGCCCGAACACCACTGCACTGCCCTAAACCCTGAAACACCACCCCCAGCATGACCCCCTACACTGCCCGAACACCACTGCACTGCCCTAAACCCTGAAACACCAGCCCCAGCACGACCCCCTACACTGCCCGAACACCACTGCACTGCCCTAAACCCTGAAACACCACCCCGAGCACGACCCCTACACTGCCCAAACACCACTGCACTGCCCTAAACCCTGAAACACCAGCCCCAGCACAACCCCGTACACTGCCCGCACACCACTGCACTGCCCTAAACCCTGAAACACCACCCCCAGCACGACCCCCTACACTGCCCGAACACCACTGCACTGCCCTAAACCCTAAAAACCACCCCCAGCACGACCCCCTACACTGCCCGAACACCACTGCACTGCCCTAAACCCTAGAACACTACCCCCAGCATGACCCCCTACACTACCCGAACACCACTGCACTACCCTAAACCCTAAAATACTCGCCCCAGCACGACCCCCTACACTACCCGAACACCACTGCACTGCCCTAAACCCTAAAACACTCCCCCAGCACGACCCCCTACACTACCCAAACACCACTGCACTGCCCTAAACCCTAAAACACTCCCCCAGCACGACCCCTACACTACCTAAACACCACTGCACTGTCCTAAACCCTAAAACACTACCCCCGCATGACCCCCTACACTACCCAAATACCAATGCACTACCCTAATCCCTAAAACACTACCCCTGCACAACCCCCTACACTACCCAAAGACCACTGCACTACCCTAAACTCTAAAACAATACCCCCGCACGACTCCCTACACTACCCAAAGACCACTGCACTACCCTAAACCCTAAAACACGACGTCCTACACTACACAAACACCACTGCACTACCCTAAACCCTAAAAACTACCCCCAGCACTAACCCCTACACTACCCAAACACCACTGCACTACCCTAAACCATAAAACACTACCCCCAGCAGTACCCCCTATGCTACCCAAACACCACTGCACTACCCTAAACCCTAAAACACTACCCCCAGCAGTACCCCTACACTACCCAAACACCATTGCACTACCCTAAACCCTAAAACACTACCCCCAGCAGTATCCCCTACACTACCCAAACACCACTGCACTACCCTAAACCCTAAAACCCTAAAACACTAACCCCAGCACGACCCCCTACACTACCCAAACACCACTGCACTACCCTAAACCCTAAATCTACCCCCAGCATGACCCCCTACACTACACAAACACCACTGCACTACCCTAAACCCTAAAACACTACCCCCAGCACAACCCTCTTCACTACCTAAACACAACTGCACAATTTGTTACAGGCGTTGCAACGCAGGCCTGTGGTGCTTACTGGAAGTACCTGGTGGGCTAGTTGGGCCCCAGGGACTCTCAGGATTCAAGGTGACCTAATCCCCCAACTTAAAACGCGCCACGGGGCGCGTTTGCACAGTGGTGAAGGGAGGGGCGGGGCCTCAGGTGACATGTGCGCAAACACGCCCTGTGGTGCGTTTAAGTTGGGGAGTTAATTCCCTTTGAATCCTGGGGCCAACTAGCCCACCAGGTACCTTCAGTAAGCACAACAGAGTTGCGTTGCAGAGAGGTGAAAAAGGTGCGTGGCCTCGGAACGCCTCTCTGCAACTCAGCTCTGTGGTCCTAACTGTAGGTACCTGGGGGCTAGTTGGGCCCCAGGGACCCTCAGGATTCAAGGGGACTTAATCCCGCAACTTAAAACGCGCCACGGGGCGCGTTTGCACACATGTCACCTCAGGCCCCCTCCCTTCACCACTGTGCAAACGCACACTGGCTCTGGTTAGTCAGAGTCAGTTACCACCAGTACCCGTCTGAAAAAGTTGTGGGCACAGGATGATTTTGCAACAAGGCCTCTTTCTGCTCCTCTGTTGGTTCTTTCTGCACATCTTTTGCTTCTTTCTGTGCGTTTTTTCTTCTTTCTTCACATGTCCTACCTCTGTTGGCATAGTTAGAAACTAGCATTTAAAAACCTTTGAAATTCACTTAAAAAATCATAGGTTTCAGGCACGTTATAGTTAGAAATTAGCATTTAAAAAACCTTTGAAATTCACTGAAAAAACCATAGGTTTCAGGCACGTTATAGTTAGAAATTACCTTTTAAAAAACCTTTGAAATTCACTGAAAAAACCATAGGTTTCAGGCACGTTATAGTTAGAAATTAGCATTTAAAAACCTTTGAAATTCACTGAAAAAACCATAGGTTTCAGACAAGTTATAGTTAGAAATTAGCATTTAAAAAACCTTTGAAATTCACTGAAAAAACCATAGGTTTTAGGGACAGTTATAGTTAGTTGGACATTGCACTCGTACAAAACCCGTGAAATTCCCCTGTTATAGTTAGTTCAGCTAACTATAACTCGCGCCCCGCAATGCACTGCTGATGACGTCACATATTACATCACTCATGACATGGTCAGTGACATCACTGATGACATCACTGATGACATCTCAAATGACATCACTGATGACATCATCCATGTGATAATTTCATGCATCTTCTCACACCCTAATATAACTTTTGATACACCCACTCTAAATTACAGACTGCCATTCTCAAAACCATAGACACTCCAACACCAAAAACTACATACCCACTCACTGATTCTTAGGTCTACACACACATCCATTCACTCACCTATACAGTCACTCATACTTACAGTCACTCAGTACAGGACTATCATATGCACTCATACACCTATATAAATACTCACACACCGCCACTCATCCATAGAGGTACTCACACACCTAGTCAGTCATGCAAAAAATTAATCACACACCCATTTACTCACCTATACAGTTATACACACACCAGCTCACTTACTCATACAAATACTAGCACATTCTTACGCTCTTATACAATAACTGATACAAGCACACACGCATCCATACAGCCACTCTCACAATAACACACTCTCACTTATAGCCATTTAAATACTCTAACACACATATATACTGCCTTTTACATATGTAGTTACTCGCACATGTACCACTGAGATATACATTCACTCACTAACACACCCATACACACACTCACCCACCCAAGCAGTCCATCACAGATGCACTCTTGAAATCATGCACACAGTGAATCACCCACTCACACATCTATGTATAGAGTCACACACCCCACCCACACAAACACTCAGGCAGCCATACAGATACTCAGAGAACCAATCAATAACCCATATAGACACTCATGTAGCTATTCGCAAATCCATGCATCCACTTACACACCAACAAACAGACGGATACAGACATTCACCAGTTTAGTCACTAACCCATGCATTCAGTAAGATACGTTTAATCACTCACTTGTAGAGTCAGTCACTCACGTACTAAATCATCTATTCAGACACTTATACACCCACTCATTCTTCAATACGCCTTTCCCTATATATATTAAACATATTTAAACTTTACAGAAACACACAGTCACTGGATGATGTCATCAGTGATGTCATCAGTGATGTCATTTGAGATGTCATCAGTGATGTCATCAGTGATGTCACTGACCATGTCATGAGTGATGTAATATGTGACGTCATCAGCAGTGCATTGCGGGGCGCGAGTTATAGTTAGCTGAACTAACTATAATAGGGGAATTTCACGGGTTTTGTACGAGTGCAATGTCCAACTAACTATAACTGTCCCTAAAACCTATGGTTTTTTCAGTGAATTTCAAAGGTTTTTTAAATGCTAATTTCTAACTATAACTTGTCTGAAACCTATGGTTTTTTCAGTGAATTTCAAAGGTTTTTTAAATGCTAATTTCTAACTATAACGTGCCTGAAACCTATGGTTTTTTCAGTGAATTTCAAAGGTTTTTTAAAAGGTAATTTCTAACTATAACGTGCCTGAAACCTATGGTTTTTTCAGTGAATATATATATATATATATATATATATGTGTGTTCAACCAAATGCCCGTGGGCTCGAGGAAGCACTCGACAGCTCGCTCACCGTTTGGTGTTTAAAGATCAGCTTTCCTTTCAATTGTGGTTTCTTTATTCATGCCTGACGCGTTTCGCGGCTTCAGCGTCGCTTTCTCAAAGGCAATTAAAAATCAAGTAGCGCAGAGGATGCTTTGTTCTTTTCTAATGAAAGGCATGTTTTTATTGGATAGTTACCCCTTGTGGGGCTCGCTGAGTGCGTCTTCTTTTTAACAGCCTGATGGGACTTGTAGTCCTTGAAGCAATATGTACATTACCCTGAGTGGGTTCCATGTGCCCTATGGTTGAAAAATAACATCAATTAATATCCTTTAGTAGGTTTCCAGAAATCTTAAGGTAAGACACTTTTCATTATCGCTTACTGTGCTGACTGGCATGGATATAATTCCGGACCTCAGCCCCTCAACATGAAGAGGTGGGGCATTCCCCCACGGCCGGGCGCCGTGTCCTTAAAATGTTCAACCAAATGCCCGTGGGCTCGAGGAAGCACTCGACAGCTCGCTCACCGTTTGGTGTTTAAAGATCAGCTTTCCTTTCAATTCTGGTTTCTTTATTCATGCCTGACGCGTTTCGCGGCTTCAGCGCCGCTTTCTCAAAGGCAATTAACAACCAAGTAGCGCGGAGGATGCTTTGTTCTTTTCTAATGAAAGGCATGTTTTTATTGGATAGTTACCCCTTGTGGGGCTCGCTGAGTGCGTCTTCTTTTTAACAGCCTGATGGGACTTGTAGTCCTTGAAGCAATATGTACATTACCCCGAGTGGGTTCCATGCGCCCTATGGTTGAAAAATAACATCAATTAATATCCTTTAGTAGGTTTCCAGAAATCTTAAGGTAAGTCACTTTTCATTATCGCTTACTGTGCTGACTGGCATGGATATAATATATATATATATATATTATCTACTGGCGGTCGCCAGTAGATAGTTATAGTTACAACCTATTATCCATAGGAAATCCGCGACATTCTATTTGAAATAACGTTGGCGCCGGTTGATGAATCTTCGTGAAAGTTTCCAACTTGTTGGAGGCGCTCCGCTCCGCTCCTACCCTGAAAGTCTCGGGGTGATACGTGAAGCGGGGGCCGAGAAAAGGGGAGTCCCAAAACGCGTTTTCCCCATTCATTTTTCCATAGGAACCTTTAGTCGCAGCTACAGCCCGAACTGCTGAACGGAATTACACCGAATTTGGCAAAGAGGTAGCCCTTGGTTCAGACTGGTGCCTTTTGCTTAAATGGTGTAAATCCGTTCAGTAGTTCCTGAGAAATTCACAAGTAAAGTCACATATATATCTATGGGCGCGTCGGATCCGCGTACCCTCAGCGCACCCTGCGCGCACCGTCCCGATCACGAGCTGCATGTTAATTGGTTGTCAGATGGCTGTCAACATTCCGATTCAGGAAATGTTGGCAGCCATTTTTTCCCTCGGTAGAACCGAGGGACAGAAACAAGTGCGCAAAGCGCAAAAAGGGGGCAGGGTAGAAACCCCCTAGGTCTGCTCAGGGGGTCCCACAAGGATCCCCTGGGCAGAAAAAGATTATTTTTTTAAATCGGCGGGATGCGCTTAGGGTGCGCGTATCCCGCCGAGAAAAAAGAAACAAGTGCGCAAACGCACAAAGGGGGCAGGGTAGAAACACCCTAACCCCCTAGGCCTGCTCAGGGGGTCCCACAAGGACCCCCTGGGCAAAAAAAAGTATATTTTTTTTTAAATCGGCAGGATGCGCTCAGGGTGCGCAAATCCTGCCGAAAAAAAAAAATCGAAGCGCGGGAGATGTTAATTGTCCCCGGGTGGCCCAAGTCCCGGGGGCATGGTGGGGGGATAATTTAATGTGTGGGGGCCTCAAGGCCCCTAAGCCCCGGGGACCGCCACCCCCGGGGCTTTGTTTAAAATGGTGCGGGAGGGCTCTGAGCCTTCCCGCAGCCCCGGGGACCACCACCTCCCGGGCTTTTTTAAATTAAAAATAAAACCAGTGTGGGGGCTCCAGCCCCACACACGCCCGGGACCGCCACCTCCCGGGGCACTAAACATTTAATATGGGGGTCCGTTACGGACTCTCAGAGCCCCGGGGACCACCACCTCCCCGGGGCAGAGTACTGAATGGGAAGGGGGCCGCGCGGCCCCCTCCTGGAGCCCTTGATGGCCCTGGGGACCACCACCCCCAGGGCCGGCTCCTGCAGTGTCCCGGGTGCCTACCCCGGGACACTGTAGTTTGCTATGGCAGGACGGGAGCCTCGTGGCTCCCGGCCCTGCCATAGCAAACTGCTTTGGATATTGGAAGAGAGAGCACGGAAACCTGCTCTCTCTTCCAATATCCAAAGCGATTGCTTTTCCACATGGGGAGCAGCATGTCAGCTGCTCCCCATGTGGAACAGCAATGCCGGCTCCCAAGGGACGTGGGGAGCCGGCGGGACTGTGGGGGATTGGGGACCCCCCACAGTCCCCAACGGAGAGGGCCAGCCCCGGGGGATGGGGTCCCCGGGGCAAGTAGTGGCCCGGGAGTGGGGCCACATGGCCCCCTCTCCAAAAAAGAGAATTTTTTTTTTTTTTTTAAATGGAAAGGTCGGCCCCGGGGATGGGGTCCCGGGGCCTTAAATGGCCAGAGGAGGGGGGCCACGCTGCCCCCTCAAAATAATAAATATAGAGGCCATGCCCCGGGGATGGGGTCCCCGGGGCCAATACAGGCCCAGGGAAGGGGGCCACGCGGCCCCCTTCCCGTTTTTTTTTTTTTTTGTAATTTAAAAAGGGGTAAGGCCCTGGGGGATGGGGTCCCCAGGGCCCAAAAAGAAAAAAAGGAAGGGGGCTACACAGCCCCCTTCAGGGGACAAAAAAAAAAAACGATCGGGCCCGCAGGCCCCGCCCCTTCCTTCACCACTCTGCAAACGCGCCCTGGCGCGTTTGCAGAGGGGGAACAAATTCCCCTTGAATACTGGGGGTCTCTGGGGGCCAACTAGCCCACCAGGAACCTCCAATATGCGTCAGGGGGCTGCGTTGCAGAGACGTGTAGAGAGGCCACACCCCTTTTACACCTCTCTGCAACGCAGCTCTGTGGCGCTTTTGGAGGTATATGGTGGGCTAGTTGGACTCCGGGGACCCTCAGGATTCAAGGGGACTTAATCCCCCAACTTAAAACGCGCCACGGGCGCGTTAGCACAGTGGTGAAGGGAGGGGGCGGGGCTTCAGGTGACATGTGTGCAAACAGGCCCCATGGCGCGCTTTAAGATGGGGAATTAAATCCTTCAATCCTGAGGGTCCCTGGGGCCAACTAGCCCAACAGGTACATCCAGAAAGCGCCACAGAGCTGCGTTGCAGAGAGGTGTAAAAGGGGTGTGGCCTCTCTACACGTCTCTGCAACGCAGCCCCTGGCGCATATTGGAGGTTCCTGGTGGGCTAGTTGGCCCCTAGGGACCCTCAGGATTCAAGGGGACTTAATCCCCCAACTTAAAACGCGCCACGGGGCGCGTTTGCACAGATGTCACAGATACCACCCGCCCCTCCCTTCACCATTGTGCAAATATTCCTCTAAAATCAGCCGAAATACGAATTCCGATTTACTCACCTGTTATCAGGAGAGACCTCAGTGCTGTATCTTTCAGCCCAGTACTGGTCCTGAAAAGTAATTCTAACCATACTTACCAGTAACTTGAATTTCCTTCCATAGGCTAACATTGACTGGTTTCACTTGGAAATTCTTCTAAGTGTGGAGTTTTGGAACTTTAAAATATTCCTCTAAAATCAGCCGAAATACGAATTCCGATTTACTCACCTGTTATCAGGAGAGACCTCAGTGCTGCATCTTTCAGCCCAGTACTGGTCCTGAAAAGTAATTTTAACCGTACTTACCGGTAACTTGAATTTCCTTCATAGGCTAACATTGACTGATTTCACTTGGAAATTCTTCTAAGTGTGGAGTTTTGGAACTTTAAAATATTCCTCTAAAATCAGCCGAAATACGAATTCCGATTTACTCACCTGTTATCAGGAGAGACCTCAGTGCTGCATCTTTCAGCCCAGTACTGATCCTCAAAAGTAATTTTAACCGTACTTACCAGTAACTTGAATTTCCTTCCATAGGATATCATTGCCTGCTTTTTGCTGAAAAAGTTTCTAAGTGTTGATTTTTGGAACATACAAATATTCCTGTAAAATCAGCCGAAATACGAATTCCGATTTACTCACCTGTTATAAGGAGAGACCTCAGTGCTGTATCTTTCAGCCCAGTACTGGTCCTGAAAAGTAATTTTAACCGTACTTACCAGTAACTTGAATTTTCTTCCATAGGCTAACATTGACTGGTTTCACTTGGAAATTCTTCTAAGTGTGGAGTTTTGGAACTTTAAAATATTCCTCTAAAATCAGCCGAAATACGAATTCCGATTTACTCACCTGTTATCAGGAGAGACCTCAGTGCTGCATCTTTCAGCCCAGTACTGGTCCTGAAAAGTAATTTTAACCGTACTTACCGGTAACTTGAATTTCCTTCATAGGCTAACATTGACTGGTTTCACTTGGAAATTCTTCTAAGTGTGGAGTTTTGGAACTTTAAAATATTCCTCTAAAATGAGCCGAAATACGAATTCCGATTTACTCACCTGTTATCAGGAGAGACCTCAGTGCAGCATCTTTCAGCCCAGTACTGATCCTCAAAAGTAATTTTAACCGTACTTACCAGTAACTTGAATTTCCTTCCATAGGATATCATTGCCTGCTTTTTGCTGAAAAAGTTTCTAAGTGTTGATTTTTGAAACATACAAATATTCCTCTAAAATCAGCCGAAATCCGAATTCTGATTTACTCACCTGTTATCAGGAGAGACCTCAGTGCTGCATCTTTCAGCCCAGTACTGGTCCTGAAAAGTAATTTTAACCGTACTTACCAGTAACTTGAATTTCCTTCCATAGGCTAACATTGACTGGTTTCACTTGGAAATTTTTCTAAGTGTGGAGTTTTGGAACTTTAAAATATTCCTCTAAAATCAGCCGAAATACGAATTCCGATTTACTCACCTGTTATCAGGAGAGACCTCAGTGCTGCATCTTTCAGCCCAGTACTGATCCTCAAAAGTAATTTTAACCGTACTTACCGGTAACTTGAATTTCCTTCATAGGCTAAGATTGACTGGTTTTCAGCAAAAAGTTTCAAAGTGTTGATTTTCACAAACTACAAATATTCCTTAAAAATCGCCTGTATGACTTAAACGCATTTTTTCAACTGTTTACAGGAGATGCACCAGTGCTGGATCCAGGATCCAACACTGAGTAAGAAAAAGTAACGATAACAGTTTTTACCTGCTAAGTGAATTTCCTTCCATAGGATAACATTGGTGATTCTATGAGAAAAAGTTTCTAAGTGTCAACTTTTAAAATACAATAATATTCCTTAAAAATCACGACTGTAACCAAAACGCTTTTACTCAACTGTTTACAGGAGATGTACCAGGACTGAATCTAGGATCCAGTCCTGTGGTTACAAAAGTAATCCATAAAGTAACTAATTGCATTTAACTAGAAATTCACATTGAGCTGAATGTTGCATTGTGTTTGAAAATGTGTTGCCCATTGCAACAACTGTAACTACTGTACTTAAAAGTCTATTGCCTATCTGCAAAGTATTTAAACTAAAGTAATTCATTCTGAGAAAGTATTTTTTGTAATGTAATGTATAATGTAATCACAATGTAATTTAAAAAATAAAATATGTAAAAAAATTGTTTCTAAAAATGTAGTAAATCAGTATGAAAAAATTAATATAACAATTAATACATTTAAAAATTGTCATTTACAAAACCTTTGAAATTCACTGAAAAAACCGTAGGTTTCAGGCACGTTATAGTTAGAAATTAGCATTTAAAAACCTTTGAAATTCACTGAAAAAACCATAGGTTTCAGACACGTTACAGTTACAAATTAGCATTTAAAAACCTTTGAAATTCACTGAAAAACCATAGGTTTCAGACACGTTATAGTTACAAATTAGCATTTAAAAACCTTTGAAATTCACTGAAAAAACCATAGGTTTTAGGGACAGTTATAGTTACTTGGACATTGCACTCGTACAAAACCCGTGAAATTCCCCGTTATAGTTAGTTCAGCTAACTATAACTCGCGCCCCAGCAATGCACTGCTGATGACGTCACATATTACATCACTCATGACATGGTCAGTGACATCACTGATGACATCACTGATGACATCTCAAATGACATCACTGATGACATCATCCAGTGACTGTGTGTTTCTGTAAAGTTGAAATATTTTTAATATATATAGGAAAAGACGTATTGAAGAATGAGTGGGTGTGTAAGTGTCTGTATGGATGATTTAGTAGGTGCGTGACTGACTCTATAAGTGAGTGATTTAACGTATCTTACTGAATGCATGGGTTAGTGACTAAACTGGGTGAATGTCTGTATCTGTCTGTCTGTTGCTGTGTAAGTGGCTGCATGGGTTTGTGAATACCTACATGAGTGTCTATATGAGTTATTGATTGGTTGTCTGAGTATCTGTATGGGTGCCTGAGTGTTTGTGTGGGTGGGGTGTGTGCGACTCTGTGCATAGATGTGTGAGTGGGTGATTCACTGGGTGGATGGTTTCAAGAGTGCATCTGTGATAGACTGTATGGGTGGGTAAGTGTGTGTAAGAGTGTGTTAGTGAGTGAATGTATGTCCCAGTGGTACATGTGTGAGTAACTACATATGTGAAAGCCAGTATATATGTGTGTTGGAGTATATAAATAGCTATAAGCGAGAGTGAGTGATTGTGATAGTGGCTGTATGGATGAGTGTGTGCTTGTATCAGTGATTGTATAAGAGCGTAACAATGTGCTAGTATTTGTATGATTAAGTGGGCTGGTGTGTGTATAACTGTATAGGTGAGTAAATGGCAGTGTGTTTAATTATTTGCATGACTGACTAGGTGTGTGAGTATCTCTATGGATGAGTGGCGTTGTTTGAGTGTCTATATAGGAGTAAGAGTGCATATGATAGTCCTGTACTGAGTGACCGTAAGTATGAGTGACTGTACGGGTGAGTGAGTGGATGTGTGTGTGTAGACCTAAGAATCAGTGAGTGGGTATGTAGTTATTGGTGTTGGAGTGTCTATGGTTTTGCGAATGGCAGTCTGTAATTTAGAGTGGGTGTATCAAAGGTTATATTAGGGTGTGAGGAGGTGCATCAGATTATCACGTGGATGATGTCATCAGTGATGTCATTTGAGATGTCATCAGTGATGTCATCAGTGATGTCACTGACCATGTCATGAGTGATGTAATATGTGACGTCATCAGCAGTGCATTGCGGAGCGCGAGTTATAGTTAGCTGAACTAACTATAACGGGGAATTTCACGGGTTTTGTACGAGTGCAATGTCCAAGTAACTATAACTGTCCATAAAACCTATGGTTTTTTCAGTGAATATATATATAGATAAACATATTCTCCCTTGACGGAAAGAAGGTGAGCCGCACTCGTAACTTGCTGTTTATAGATCTTTATTTCTTGATTGGTGAAGCAGCATGGCAGTCCTGACGCGTTTCGGTCTCCAAAGACCTTTATCAAAGGTAAACCTGCACCATACACATCGCTGGTGTCCACAGCCTAATGTCCAAATTTAAATCTTGATCCTCTAATGGATAACTTTAATGCTTGCATTCTGGGACATGTGGTCCAACTGGCAGTGTTACTTTAATTCCCTCCAGTGGGCGGTGCTTTTGTTTGCTGTTTCCATAAGGCATGTGCTCGTATAAGTATTCCACGAAAATATATATATTATCTACTGGCGGTCGCCAGTAGATAGTTATAGTTAGGACCTATTTTCCATAGGAAATCCGCAACATTCTATTTGAAATAACTCTTGCGTCGGTTGACGAATCTTCTCAAAATTTTCAAACTTTATGGCCCGCTCCGGTCCGCTCCTACCCTGAAAGTTTCGGGGTGATTCGTCAGCGGGGTCCGAGAAAAAGGGGGTCCCAAAACGTGTTTTCCCATTCATTTTCCCATAGGAAACTTTAGCCACGGCTACAGCCCGAACTGCTGAACGGGATTACACCAAATTTGGCAAAGAGGTAGTTCTTGGTTCAGAAAGAACCCTTTTGTTAAATGGTGTAAATCCGTTCAGTAGTTGCTGAGAAAATCAAAAGTAAAATCACATATATATCTGAGCGGAGCCTAACCACACATGTCATCGTGAGATCTGATTGGCTGTCAGCACTTCATCCTGGAATTGCTGGCAGCCATCTTGGGACCAATATACATGATAGTACCCCATTGAAATGCATTGTAGTGAATCAAAGATTTTGAGGGTTACCAAAAGGAGAACTATAAAGGGTGATAACAGACTTTAGTTTCATTAGAATTCATTTGTTGATGGTACCATACTAATTTCAGGAATTGTGGTGTTTTCTAAGGTGATTTTACCCTGTGAAAACCTTCTGCTGGGATATCATGAATCATGTTTGAGAGAAAACTATTTTCACATGCTTGTCCCATAGAGTTTAGAAAGGTGCTCCAGAAGCTAAAATGAGAGCATATTTTCTGTAAATTCACATTATCTTTCTCAGTCATGTGAGAATGAAGTCTGACATTCTCAGTAAACATGTACATCCAACAAGGGCAGAGACTGTCAGTTGATGCCTTTGTGTTCTACTGCAGCTTCCCAGAGTGTTCTAAAGAACAACTAGAGTGCTAACAGCCTTACTTATGACAAAAGTATGGCACACCTGAAGCCATCTTGATTGGAATAAACTGGTAACACTTAAAACATTTAATTTAAAAAGGAACACAATGATGGGGTTCATTTTGTCATAGAAATTATGGTTAGTGCTGTAGAAAGAAAAATTAGGACATGTTTCAAGTGTGATCTCAAATATCTTCCTGTTGATGCCTTTGTGTTCTGAATGAGGGGGTTCTTTTTGAAATAGAAATTATGGTTAGTGCTGCAGAAAGAAAAATTAGGGCATGTTTTAAGTGAGATCTCAAATCCTCTTCTATTTCATTAGAAAATTCTGACATGCAGACTGAAACAATCCCTTTCAAAACCAGCAGCAGACTTCCAGTTAACTCCCTGGTGAGCAGTAGCTTTACTACAGTGATCTAATGAGCAACTAGAGTGCTAACATTCAGAATTTATGGCAAATGTGAGACACATCTGAATGCCTTCTTGATGGAATAAAAGTAAAAACTGAAAGCATTTCCTACTGAGGAGACTGCAGTAAATGAGGAAATTAGGAAACTTCATAACAAAGAAGTCTTCCAAGATGGCCACCAGAGAAAAAAGAGCCCAAATGTAGCACAAATATTACCCAGATGTAGCCCACATATAGCCCAATGACAAAAGTGTGCAAAACACTTTTTATTTTTAGTTTTCTTGCAGTTTTATGTAGTGCAGACTGGTCAGGTATTGGAGCGTTGCATCTTAAAACATGACCCCCTACACTACAAAAACACCACTGCACTACCCTAAACCCTAAAACACTACCCCCAGCATGACCCCCTACACTACACAAGCACCACTGCACTATCCTAAACCCTAAAACACTACCCCCAGCATGACCCCCTACACTACACAAACATCACTGCACTACCCTAAACCCTAAAACACTACACCCAGCACGACCCCCTACACTACCCTAACACAACTGCACTAACCTAAATCCTAAAACACCACCACCAGCACGACCCCTTACACTGCCCGAGCACCACTGCACTGCCCTAAACCCTGAAACACCAGCCCCAGCACGACCCCCTACACTGCCCGAACACCACTGCACTACCCTGAAACACCAGCCCCAGCACGACCGCCTACACTGCCCGAACACCACTGCACTGCCCTAAACCCTGAAACACCAGCCCCAGCACGACCCCCTACACTGCCCGAACACTACTGCACTGCCCTAAACCCTGAAACACCACCCACGCACAATCCCCTACACTGCCCGAACACCACTGCACTACCCTAAACCCTAAAACACTACCCCCAGCACGACCCCCTACACTACACAAACACCACTGCACTACCCTAAACCCTAAAAAACTACCCCCAGCACGAACCCCTACACTACCCAAACACCACTGCACTACCCTAAACCCTAAAACACTATCCCCAGCAGTACCCCCTACACTACCCAAACACCACTGCACTACCCTAAACCCTAAAACACTACCCCCAGCAGTACCCCTACACTACCCAAACACCATTGCACTACCCTAAACCCTAAAACACTACCCCCAGCAGTACCCCCTACACTACCCAAACACCACTGCACTACCCTAAACCCTAAACCACTACCCCCAGCATGACCCCCTACACTACCCAAACACCACTGCACTACCCTAAACCCTAAAACACTACCCCCAGCACGACCCCCTACACTACCCAAACACCACTGCACTACCCTAAACCCTAAAACACTCCCCCAGCACGACTCCCTACACTACCCAAACACCACTGCACTACCCTAAACCCTAAATCTACCCCCAGCATGACCCCCTACACTACACAAACACCACTGCACTACCCATAACCCTAAAAGACTACCCCCAGCATGACCCCCTTCACTACCTAAACACAACTGCACAATTTGTTACAGGCGTTGTAACGCAGGCCTGTGGTGCGTACTGGAAGTACCTGGTGGGCTAGTTGGGCCCCAGGGACCCTCAGGATTCAAGGTGACCTAATCCCCCAACTTAAAACGCGCCACGGGGCACGTTTGCACAGTGGTGAAGGGAGGGGGCGGGGCCTCAGGTGACATGTGCGCAAACACGCCCTGTGGTGCGTTTTAACTTGGGAATTAATTCCCCTTGAATCCTGAGGGACCCTGGGGCCAACTAGCCCACCAGGTACCTTCAGTAAGCACAACAGAGTTGCATTGCAGAGAGGTGAAAAAGGTGCGTGGCCTCGGAACGCCCTCTGCAACTCAGCTCTGGGGTCCTAACTGTAGGTACCTGGGGGCTAGTTGGGCCTCAGGGACCCTCAGGATTCAAGGGGACTTAATCCCGCAACTTAAAACGCGCCACGGGCGCATTTGCACACATGTCACCTCAGGCCCCCCCTCCCTTCACCACTGTGCAAACGCGCCCTGTAGCGCGTTTTAAGAGGTAGTTTTAATCCCCCTGCCCTATTATGTACTAGGGATTTACAGAGGAGGTCATGCTAATCACAGGAGTTCCCCAACGCATAGTGTTCCCTAGTGTATGTAGGTGTTTTCACTCTATTCTAAGTGTCTTTTAGCATAGCACTGGCTCTGGTTAGTCAGAGTCAGTTACCACCAGTACCCGTCTGAAAAAGTTGTGGGCACAGGATGATTTTGCAACAAGGCCTCTTTCTGCTCCTCTGTTGTTTCTTTCTGCACATCTTTTGCTTCTTCCTGCACTTTTCTTCGTCTTTGTGGACTTCTGTTGCTTCTTTCTGCATTTCTTTTGCTTCTTTCTGTGCGTTTTTTCTTCTTTCTTCACATGTCCTACCTCTGTAGGCATAGTTAGAAACTAGCATTTAAAAACCTTTGAAATTCACTTAAAAATCATAGGTTTCAGGCACGTTATAGTTAGAAATTAGCATTTAAAAACCTTTGAAATTCACTGAAAAAACCATAGGTTTCAGACACGTTATAGTTAGAAATTAGCATTTAAAAAACCTTTTAAATTCACTGAAAAACCATAGGTTTTAGGGACAGTTATAGTTAGTTGGACATTTCACTCGTACAAAACAATAGAAATTCCCCCGCTATAGTTAGTTCAGCTAACTATAACTCGCGCCCCGCAATGCACTGCTGATGACGTCACATATTACATCACTCATGACATGGTCAGTGACATCACTGATGACATCACTGATGACATCTCAAATGACATCACTGATGACATCACTGATGACATCATCCATGTGATAATTTCATGCATCTTCTCACACCCTAATATAACTTTTGATACACCCACTCTAAATTACAGACTGCCATTCTCAAAACCATACACACTCCAATACCAATAACTACATACCCACTCACTGATTCTTAGGTCTACACACACACACACATCTACTCACTCACCCGTACAGTCACTCATACTTACAGTCACTCAGTACAGGACTATCATATGCACTTATACACCTATATAAACACTCACACACCGCCACTCATCCATAGAGGTACTCACACACCTAGTCAGTCATGCAAAAATTAATCACACACCCATTTACTCACCTATACAGTTATACACACACCAGCTCACTTACTTATACAAATACTAGCACATTCTTACGCTCTTATACAATAACTGATACAAGCACACACGCATCCATACAGCCACTCTCACAATCACACACTCTCACTTATAGCCATTTAAATACTCTAACACACATATATACTGCCTTTTACATATGTAGTTACTCGCACATGTAAGACTGAGATATACATTCACTCACTAACACACCCATACACACACTCACCCACCCAAGCAGTCCATCACAGATGCACTCTTGAAATCATGCACCCAATGAATCACCCACTCACACATCTATGTACAGAGTCACCCACACCCCACCCACACAAACACTCAGGCAGCCATACAGATTCTCAGAGAACCAATCAATAACCCATATAGACACTCATGTAGCTATTCGCAAATCCATGCATCCACTTACACACCAACAAACAGACGGATACAGACATTCACACAGTTTAGTCACTAACCCATGCATTCAGTAAGATACGTTTAATCACTCACTTGTAGAGTCAGTCATGCACGTACTAAATCATCCATTCAGACACTTATACACCCACTCATTCTTCAATACGCCTTTCCCCATATATATGATACATATTGAAACTTTACAGAAACACACAGTCAGTGGATGATGTCATCAGTGATGTCATTTGAGATGTCATCAGTGATGTCATCAGTGATGTCACTGACCATGTCATGAGTGATGTAATATGTGACATCATCAGCAGTGCATTGCGGGGGCGCGAGTTATAGTTAGCTGAACTAACTATAACGGGGGAATTTCTATGGTTTTGTACGAGTGAAATGTCCAACTAACTATAACTGTCCCTAAAACCTATGGTTTTTTCAGTGAATTTCAAAGGTTTTTTAAATGCTAATTTCTAACTATAACGTGTCTGAAACCTATGGTTTTTTCAGTGAATATATATATATATGAAACCAAAGATGTCCTGTGCACGAGGGAGCACTCACATGGCAGACAATTCAACAGAATTAATTTCTTCAGGGGAACCGGCAAGTTAACACGGTGATTTCACATCCTGCCTAATGCGTTTCAGAGCCCCCAGCTCCTTTGTCAAAGGCCAGCTGCAACTTCCACAAATAAACTTCCGAGGCACTCACATCATTTTATACATTTTTTTAATTCCCTCAAGTGGGTTCAGGTAAGTATTTCACACAGAATGCTGGTATTCGTAGTTTTGCCTTGGATTACTTTCACCCCTCCAGTGGGGTTTGCGAAGTTTGCAGACAAAGTTTATGCATTTAAAACCCTCTAGTGGGTCCCATAGTGCTACTTACTCAGTCCGTTTTTCATATTCCTGCCAAGTCAAAAAAGTCAAGGAATGCTTCCTTAGCTCCACGCCCCACATTCCTTCCTGGGGGGTGCTCTCCTCCACGGCCGGACTGCCATGAAATTTATGAAACCAAAGATGTCCTGTGCACGAGGGAGCACTTACATGGCAGACAATTCAACAGAATTAATTTCTTCAGGGGAACCGGCAAGTTAACAATGTGATTTCACATCCTGCCTAACGCGTTTCAGAGCCCCCAGCTCCTTTGTCAAAGGCCAGCTGCAACTTCCGCAAATAAACTTCCAAGGCACTCACATCATTTTATAATTTTTTTTAATTCCCTCAAGTGGGTTCAGGTAAGTATTTCACACAGAATGCTGGTATTCGTAGTTTTGCCTTGGATTACTTTCACCCCTCCAGTGGGGTTTGCAAAGTTTGCAGACAAAGTTTATGCATTTAAAACCCTCCAGTGGGTCCCAGAGTGCTACTTACTCAGTCCGTTTTTCATATTCCTGCCATGTCGAAAAAGTTAAGGAATGCTTCCTTAGCTCCACGCCCCACATTCCTTCCTGGGGTGCTCTCCTCCACGGCCGGACTGCCGTGAAATTTATGAAACCAAAGATGTCCTGTGCACGAGGAGCACTCACATGGCAGACAATTCAACAGAATTAATTTCTTCAGGGGAACCGGCAAGTTAACACGGTGATTTCACATCCTGCCTAACGCGTTTCAGAGCCCCCAGCTCCTTTGTCAAAGGCCAGCTGCAACTTCCGCAAATAAACTTCCAAGGCACTCACATCATTTTATAAATTTTTTTAATTCCCTCAAGTGGGTTCAGGTAAGTATTTCACACAGAATGCTGGTATTCGTAGTTTTGTCTTGGATTACTTTCACCCCTCCAGTGGGGTTTGCGAAGTTTGCAGACAAAGTTTATGCATTTAAAACCCTCCAGTGGGTCCCAGAGTGCTACTTACTCAGTCCGTTTTTCATATTCCTGCCATGTCGAAAAAGTCAAGGAATGCTTCCTTAGCTCCACGCCCCACATTCCTTCCTGGGGGGTGCTCTCCTCCACGGCCGGACGAGTGATGTAATATGTGACGTCATCAGCAGTGCATTGCGGGGGCGCGAGTTATAGTTAGCTGAACTAACTATAACGGGGGAATTTCACGGGTTTTGTACGAGTGAAATGTCCAACTAACTATAACTGTCCCTAAAACCTCTGGTTTTTTCAGTGAATTTCAAAGGTTTTTTAAATGCTAATTTCTAACTATAACGTGTCTGAAACCTATGGTTTTTTCAGTGAATTTCAAAGGTTTTTTAAATGCTAATTTCTGACTATAACGTGCCTGAAAGCTATGGTTTTTTCAGTGAATTTCAAAGGTTTTTTAAATGCTAATTTCTAACTATAACGCCCTAAAACCTATGGTTTTTTCAGTGAATTTCAAAGGTTTTGTAAATGACAATTTTTAAATGTATTAATTGTTATATTTATTTTTTTGATTCTGATTTACTACATTTTTTAAAACTATTTATTTTTAGATATTTTATTTTTTAAATTACATTGTAATTACATTATACATTACATTACAAAATATACTTTCTCAGAATGAATTACTTTAGTTTACATACTTTGCAAATAGGCAATAGACTTTTAAGTACAGTAGTTACAGTTGTTGCAATGGGCAACACAATTTCAAACACAATGCAACATTGAGCTCAATGTGAATTTCTAGTTCAATGCAATTAGTTACTTTATGGATTACTTTTTCTAACCACAGGACTGGATCCTAGACTCAGTCCTGGGACATCTCCTGTAAACAGTTGAGTAAAAGCATTTTGGTTACAGTAGTGATTTTTAAGGGATATTATTCTATTTTAAAAGTTGAAACTTAGAAACTTTTTCACATAGAATCACCAATGTTATCCTATGGGAGGAAATTCACTTAGCAGGTAAGTAGTGTTATCATTACTTTTTCTTACTCAGTGGTGGATCCTGGATCCAGCACTGGTGCATCTCCTGTAAACAGTTGAAAGAATGCGTTTAAGTCATACAGGCGATTTTTAAGGAATATTTGTAGTTTGTGAAAATCGACACTTTGAAACTTTTCTGCTGAAAACCAGACAATGGATTCCTATGGAAGGAAATACAAGTTACTGGTAAGTACGGTTAGAATTACTTTTCAGGGTCAGTGCTGGGCTAAAAGATGCAGCACTGGGTTCTCTCCTGATAACAGGTGAGTAAATCGGAATTCGTAGTTCGGCTGATTTTAGAGGACTATTATAAAGTTCCAAAACTCCACACTTAGAAGAATTTCCAAGTGAAACCAGTCAATGTTAGCCTATGGAAGGAAATTCAAGTTACTGGTAAGTACGGTTAGAATTAATTTTCAGGATCTGTACTGGGCTGAAAGATGCAGCACTGAGGTCTCTCCTGATAACAGGTGAGTACATTGGAATTTGTAGTTCAGCTGATTTTAGAGGAATATTATAAAGTTCCAAAACTCAACACTTAGAAGAATTTCCAAGTGAAACCAGTCAATGTTAGCCTATGGAAGGAAATTCATGTTACTGTTAAGTACAGTTAGAATTACTTTTCAGGATCAGTACTGGGCTCAAAGATGCAGCACTGAGGTCTCTCCTGATAACAGGTGAGTAAATTGGAATTCGTAGTTCTGCTGATTTTAGAGGAATATTTATATGTTTCAAAAATCGACACAGAAACTTTTTCAGCAAAAGCAGGCAATGATATCCTATGGAAGGAAATTCAAGTTACTGGTAAGTACGGTTAAAATTACTTTTCAGGATTAGTACTGGGCTCAAAGATGCAGCACTGTGGTCTCTCCTGATAACAGGTGAGTAAATCGGAATTCGTAGTTCGGCTGATTTTAGAGGAATATTATAAAGTTCCAAAACTCCACACTTAGAAGAATTTTCAAGTGAAACCAGTCAATGTTAGCCTATGGAAGGAAATTCAAGTTACTGGTAAGTACGGTTAAAATTACTTTTCAGGATTAGTACTGGGCTCAAAGATGGAGCACTGTGGTCTCTCCTGATAACAGGTGAGTAAATCGGAATTCGTAGTTCGGCTGATTTTAGAGGAATATTATAAAGTTCCAAAACTCCACACTTAGAAGAATTTTCAAGTGTAACCAGTCAATGTTAGCCTATGGAAGGAAATTCAAGTTACTGGTAAGTACGATTAAAATTACTTTTCAGGATCAGTACTGGGCTCAAAGATGCAGCACTGAGGTCTCTCCTGATAACAGGTGAGTAAATCGGAATTCGTAGTTCGGCTGATTTTAGAGGAATATTTGCACAATGGTGAAGGAAGGGTGTGGGGCCTGAGGTGACAGGTCTGCAAACACGCCCTGTGGCGCGTTTTAAGTTGGAGAATTAATTCCTCCTCAATCCCGAGGGTCCCTAGGGGCCAACTAGCCCACCAGGTACCTCCAGTATGCGCCAGAGAGCTGTGCTGCAGAGAGGTGTTCAGAGGCCATGCCCCTTTTTACACCTCTCTGCAACGCAGCTCTGTGGTGCTTTCTGGACGTACCTGGTGGGCTAGTTGGCCCCCAGGGACCCTCAGGATTGAAGGGGATTTAATTCCCCATCTTAAAACGCGCCACGGGGCCTGTTTGCACACATGTCACCTGAAGCCCCGCCCCCTCCCTTCACCACTGTGCAAACGCACCCCGTGGCGCATTTTAAGTTGGGGGATTAACTCCCCTTGAATCCTGAGGTTCCCTGGAGTCCAACTAGCCCACCATGTACCTCCAAAAAGCACCACAGAGCTGCGTTGCAGAGAGGTGTAAAAAGGGGCGTGGCCTCTGTACACCTCTCTGCAACGCAGCCCCCTGGCGCATGCTGGAGGTTCCTGGTGGGCTAGTTGTCCCCCAGGGACCCCCAGTATTCAAGGGGAGTTTGTTCCCCATCTAACAAACGCGCCAGGGGGCGCGTTTGCAGACTGCTGCAGCGAGGGGGCGGGGCCTCCGGCATGATGCCGGTCTTTTTTAAACTCTTTTTGTATGGGAGGGGGCTGCGTGGCCCCCTTCCCTCGGCCACTTTTGGCCCCGGGGACCCCATCCCCGGGGCCTGAGCATTTTTTTTTTTTTAAACGGGAAGGGGGCCGCGTGGCCCCTTCCCTGGGCCTCCTATTGGCCCCGGGGACCCCATCCCCGGGGTATGCCCTCTTTTTTCATTTTAAAAATATTTGGAGGGGGCTGCGTGGCCCCCTCCTCAGGCCATTTAAGGCCCCGGGACCCCTTCCCCGGGGCCGGCTTTGCCCTTTTTTTTAAATTTATTTAATTATTTTTTTTGGGGGGGAGGGGGGCTGCGTGGCCCCCCTCCCGGGCCACTACTTGCCTCGGGGACCCCATCCCCCGGGGCTGGCCCTATCCTTTGGGGACCGTGGGGGGACCCCATCTCCCCCACGGTCCCGCCGGCTCACCGCGTCCTGCGGGAGCCAGCATTGCTTTTCCACATGGGGAGCTGCTAAGACGCAGCTCCCCGTGTGGAAAAGCAATTTGCTTTGGATTTTGGAAGAGAGAGCAGGTTTCCTGCTCTCTCTTCCAAAATTCAAAGCAGTTTGCTATTACAGGACGGGAGCCGCGAGGCTCCCGCCCTGCCATAGCAAACTACAGAGTCCCGAGGTAGGCACCCGGGACACTGCAGGAGCCGGCCCTGGGGGTGGTGGTCCCCAGGGCCATCATGGGCTCCAGGAGGAGGGCCGCGCGGCCCCCCTCCCAACAGGTTGAAAGCCCCGGGGAGGTGGTGGTCCCCGGGGCTCTGGGGGTCCGTAACAGGACCCCCATATTTAACGATTTAGTGCCCCAGGGAGGTGGCGGTCCCCGGGGTATGTGGGGGGGCTGGAGCCCCCCACAACTAATTATAATTTTAAAAAGAAGCCCCGGGAGGTGGCGGTCCCGGGGCTGCGTGAGGGCTCAGAGCCCTCCCGCACCATTTTGTTTAAAGCCCCGGGGGTGGTGGTCCCCGGGCTTGGGGAGCCTTAGAGGCCCCCATATAATTATTAATGATCCCCCGCATGCCCCCGGGACTTGGCCCACCCGGGGGCCAATTAACCACGAAGCGCGGGAGTCCGCGCTTTGTTTGTTTTTTTATCGGCAGGATCCGCGCACCCAGCGTGTTTTTGCCGATTTAAAAAAAAAAATGTTTGGGGCCCTGGGGGTCCTTGTAGGACCCCTGAGCAGGCCTAGGGGGTCAGGGTGTTTCTACCCTGCCCCCTTTTGCATTTTGCGCAGTTTTTTACTGCTTTCTTGTTCCTCGGTTCTACCGAGGAACAAGATGGCTGCCAACACTTCCTGGTTTGGAGTGTTGACAGCCAATTAGCATGCAGCTCGTGATCGGAAGGGTGCGCGGATCCACCGCGGCCATAGATATCGAAACTTTTATTTTGGATTTTCTCAGCAACTACTGAACGGATTTACACCATTTTTAAAAAGGGTGCTTTCTGAACCAAGCACTACCTTTTTGCCAAATTTGGTGTAATTCCGTTCAGCAGTTCGGGCTGTAGCCGTGGCTAAAATTTCCTATGGGATTTAACATGGAGTAAACACGTTTTGGTTCCCCCCTTTTTTCTCAGCCCCCGCTCGATGAATCACCCCGAAACTTACAAGACAGGAGCGGACCGGAGCGCCCCACTAGTTTTGAAAATTTCGCGATGATTTGTCAAACGACGCCAAACTTATTGGGAATAGAATGTTATGAATTTCCTATGGATAATAGGTCCTAACTATAACTATCTACTGGCGACCGCCAGTAGATAATATATATATATATATATATATATATATATATATATATATATATATATATATATATATATATATATATATATATATATTATCTACTGGCGGTCGCCAGTAGATAGTTATAGTTAGGAGCTATTTTCCATAGGAAATCTGCAACATTCTATTTGAAATAACTTTGGCTCCGGTTGACGAATCTTCACGAAATTTTCAAAACTCGTGGGGCGCTCCGGTCCGCTCCTATCCTGAAAGTTTCGGGGTGATTCGGCAAGCGGGGGCCGAGAAAGGGGGCCCTAAACGTGTTTTCCCCATGCAATTTTCCATAGGAACCTTTCATCGCAGCTACAGCCCGAACTGCTGAACGGAATTACACCAAATTTGGAAAAAAGGTAGCCCTTGGTTCAGAGTCGTGCCTTTTGCTTAAATGGTGTAAATCCGTTCAGTAGTTCCTGAGAAAATCAAAAGTAAAATCACATATATATCTATGGCCACTTAGGGTCCGCGTACCCTCCCGATCACGAGCTGCATGCTAATTGGCTGTGAAGTGGCTGTCAACACTCCAAATCAGGAAGTGTTGGCAGCCATTTTGTCCCTCGGTAGAACCGAGGCACAAAACAAGTGCGCAAAACGCAAAAATGGGGCAGGGTAGAAACACCCTGACCCCCTAGGTCTGCTCAGGGGGTCCCACAAAGACCCCCTGGGCAGAAAAAAGCATTTAAAAAAAAATAAAAATTGGCGGGATGCGCTTAGGGTGCGCGGATCCCGCCGTGATTAAAAAAAAATCGAAGCGCGGTCTGCCGCGCTTTGAGGCTATTTTGTCCACGGGTTGGCCAAGTCCCGGGGGCATGCGGGGTTTATTTTAGATTTTATAGGGGGGGCCTCTAAGGCCCCCCAAGCCCCGGGGACCACCACCCCCCGGGGCTTCTTTTTTAAAATTTCAATCACCTGTGTGGGGGGGGCTCCAGCACCCCCACACGCCCAGGGGACTGCCACCTCCCCGGGGCACTTTGAAAAGAAATGTGGGGGTCCGTTTCGGACCCCCAAAGCCCCGGGGACCACCACCTCCCCGGGGCTTTACTAATGAAGGGAGGGGGGCCGCGCGGCCCCCCTCCTGGAGCCCTCCATAGCCCTGGGGACCACCACCCCCCAGGGCTGGCTCCTGCAGTGTCCCGGGGTGCTCACCCCCGGGACACTGTAGTTTGCTATGGCAGGGCGGGAGCCTCGCGGCTCCCGTCCTGTCATAGCAAACTGCTTTGGTTTTGGAAGAGAGAGCAGGAAACCTGCTCTCTCTTCCAAAAACCAAAGACGATTGCTTTCCACACGGGGAGCTGCATCTTAGCAGCTCCCCATGTGAAAAGCAATACCGGCTCCCGAGGGACGTGGGGAGCCGGTGGGACCATGGGGGCATTGGGGACCCCCCCACGGTCCCCAATGGAGAGGGCCAGCCCCGGGGGATTGTAAAAACATTTGTAAAGCGCCTGGTTACCAAAGGCATCCCAGTGCTAGAGGCCGAAGTTCATGACCCCCGGGACACTGCTGTTTGCAATGACAGGGCGGGAGCCTCGCGGCTCCCACCCTGTCATTGCAAACTTGCTTTGATTCATTGAAGCGAGAGCAGGAAACCTGCTCTCGCTTCAATGAAGCAAAGCACATTGCTTTTCCACATGGGGAGCTGCATGTCAGCAGCTCCCCTTATGGAAAAGCAATGCCGGCTCCCGCAGGATGCGGGGAGCCGGCGGGACCGTGTGGGAATTGGGGACCCCCACGGTCCCCAACGAGTGGCCAGGCCCCGGGGATGGGGTCCCTGGGGCCATTAGTGGCTCCGGGAGGGGGCCACGCAGCCCCCTCCGAAAAAAAGGAATTATTTAAAAAAAAAAAAAAAACGTAAAGGCCGGCCCCGGGGATGGGGTCCCCAGGGCCTTAAATGGCCTGAGGAGGGGGCCACGCAGCCCCCTCCAAATATTTAAATAAAACAAAAAAGAGGGCATGCCCGGGGGATGGGATCCCGGGGCCAATAGAGACCCAGGGAAGGGGGCCACGCGGCCCCCTTCCCATTTTTTTTTATTTAAAAAAAAAGATAATCCTCAGGCCCCGGGGATGGGGTCCCCGGGGCCAAAAGTGGCCGAGGGAAGGGAAGCCACGCAGCCCCCCCATACAAAAAATAAAAATAAAAAATAAAAAGACCGGCATTGTGCCGGAGGCCCCGACCCCTCCCTGCAGCAGTCTGCAAACGCGCCCCCTGGCGCGTTTGAAGAAGGGGAAGTAATACCCCTTGAATACTGGGGGTCCCTGGGGGCCAACTAGCCCACCAGGAACCTCCAGTATGCGCCAGGGGGCTGCGTTGCAGAGAGGTGTACAGAGGCCACGCCCCTATTTACACCTCTCTGCAACGCAGCTCTGTGGCGCATTTGGAGGTACATGGTGGGCTAGTTGGACTCCAGGGACCCTCAGGATTCAAGGGGACTTAATCCCCCAACTTAAAACGCGCCACAGGCTACGTTTGCACAGTGGTGAAGGGTGGGGCTTCAGGTGACATGTGTGCAAACAGGCCCCGTGGCGCGTTTTAAGATGGGGAATTAAATCCTCTTCAATCCTGAGGGTCCCTGGGGGCCAACTAGCCCACCAGGTACATCCAGAAAGCGCCACAGAGCTGCGTTGCAGAGAGGTGTAAAAAGGGGCGTGGCCTCTGAACACCTCTCTGCAACGCAGCTCCCTGGCGCATACTGGAGGTACAGGGTGGGCTAGTTGGACCCCAGGGACACTCCTGATTCAAGGGGACTAAATCCCCCAAATTAAAACGCGCCACGTGGCGCGTTTGCACAGTGGTGAAGGGAGGGGGTGGAGCTTGAGGTGACATGTGTGCAAACAGGCCCTGTGGCGTGTTTTAAGTTGGGAGATTAAGTCCCCTTCAATCCTGAGGGTCCCTGGAGTCCAACTAGCCCACCAGGTACCTTCAGTAAGCACAACAGAGTTGCACTGCAGAGAGGTGAAAAAAGGTGCGTGGCCTCAGAACGCCTCTCTGCAACTCAGCTCTGTGGTCCTAACTGTAGGTACCTGGGGGGCTAGTTGTGCCCCAGGGACACTCAGGATTCAAGGGGACTTAATCCCGCAACTTAAAATGTGCCACGGGGTGCGTTTGCACACATGTCACCTCAGACACCCCCTCCCTTCACCACTGTGCAAACGCGCCCTGTAGCGCGTTTTAAGAGGTAGTTTTAATCCCCTGCCCTATTATGTACTAGGGACTTACAGAGGAGGTCATGCTAATCACAGGGGTACCACAACGCATAGTGTTCCCTAGTGTATGTAGGTGTTTTAACTGTATTCTAAGTGTGTTTTAGCATAGCACTGGCTCTGGTTAGTCAGAGTCAGTTACCACCAGTACACGTTGGAAAAAGTTGTGGGCACAGGATGATTTTGGAACAAGGCCTCTTTCTGCTCCTCTGTTGGTTCTTTCTGCACATCTTTTGCTTCTTCCTGCACTTTTCTTCGTCTTTGTGGACTTCTATTGCTTCTTTCTGCATTTCTTTTGCTTCCTTCTGTGCATTTTTTCTTCTTTCTTCACATGTCCTACCTCTGTAGGCATAGTTACAAACTAGCATTTAAAAACCTTTGAAATTCACTTAAAAACCATAGGTTTCAGGCACGTTATAGTTAGAAATTAGCATTTAAAAAACCTTTAAAATTCACTGAAAAAACCATAGGTTTCAGACACGTTATAGTTAGAAATTAGCATTTAAAAAACCTTTGAAATTCACTGAAAAAACCATAGGTTTCAGACACGTTATAGTTAGAAATTAGCATTTAAAAACCTTTGAAATTCACTGAAAAAACCATAGGTTTTAGGGACAGTTATAGTTAGTTGGACATTTCACTCGTACAAAACCCGTGAAATTCCCCATTATAGTTAGTTCAGCTAACTATAACTCGCGCCCCCGCAATGCACTGCTGATGACGTCCCATATTACATCACTCATGACATGGTCAGTGACATCACTGATGACATCTCAAATGACATCACTGATGACATCACTGATGACATCATCCATGTGATAATTTGATGCATCTTCTCACACCCTAATATAACTTTTGATACACCCACTGTAAATTACAGACTGCCATTGTCAAAACCATAGACACTCCAACGCCAATAACTACATACATACTCTCTGATTCTTAGGTCTACACACACATCCACTCACTCACCTCTACAGTCACTCATACTTACGGTCACTCAGTACAGGACTTTCATATGCACTTATACACCTACATAGACACTCACACACCACCACTCATCCATAGAGGTACTCACACACCTAGTCAGTCATGCAAATAATTAATCACACTGCCATTTACTCACCTATACAGTTATACACACACCAGCTCACTTAATCATACAAATACTAGCACATTCTTACGCTCTTATATAATCACTGATACAAGTACACACTCATCCATACAGCCACTCTCACAATCACACACTCTCACTTATAGCCATTTATATACTCCAACACACATATATACTGCCTTTGACATATTAGTTACTCACACATGTACCACTAAGATATACATTCACTCACTAACACACCCATACACACACTCACCCACCCATACAGTCCATCACAGATGCACTCTTGAACCCATGCACCCAGTGAATCACCCTCTCGCACATCTATGCGCAGTCACACACACCCCACCCACACAAACACTCAGGCACCCATACAGATACTCAGACAACCAATCAATAACCCATGTAGACACTCATGTAGCTATTCGCAAACCCATGCAGCCGCTTACACACCAACAGACAGACGGATACAGACATTCACACAGTTTAGTCACTAACCCATGCATTCAGTAAGATACGTTTAATCACTCACTTATAGAGTCAGTCACGCACCTACTAAATCATCCATCCAGACACTTATACACCCACTCATTCTTCAATACACCTTGGCATATATATTAAACATATTTAAACTTTATAGAAACACACAGTCACTGGATGATGTCATCAGTGATGTCATTTGAGATGTCATCAGTGATGTCATCAGTGATCTCACTGACCATGTCATGAGTGATGTAATATGTGACGTCATCAGCACTGCATTGCGGGGCACAAGTTATAGTTAGCTGAACTAACTATAACGGGGGAATTTCACGGGTTTTGTACGAGTGAAATGTCCAACAAACTATAACTGTCCCTAAAACCTATGGTTTTTTCAGTGAATTTCAAAGGTTTTTAAATGCTAATTTCTAACTATAACGTGTCTGAAACCTATGGTTTTTTCAGTGAATATATATATATATATATATATATATATATATATATATATATACTGCTCTTCATCTGAAACTTGGGAACTAGCCCGGGTTGCCTCCCCTTTTCTTCTTTTTAAAAAAAATAATAATTTATGTCGCACACTAAGCCTTAAAGGGCATTTATTATATATAGAATGCCCCTTTTATGGCTCAATACATTAAAAATTTAAATATTAAATGAAGACAGCCCATGGTTTAGCTAAATGTTAAATGCAATGATGAAGTCGACTCAACCCCATGTTTTGTGCAATAATTTATTGACATGTTAGGCACAAACTCCCTCTTTAACTTACAGAGCAGCTATCCAATTTGTATTTCCCCCTGTATTTCTGACCCCTTGTACTACTCTGTGGATACCGCTTTCACTATTCTGTGGATGTTGTTTTTTTTTTTCCCCCAAACTCACGGTAGTTTCGACCGCACCTAAACTCACTGATTTTCCGCGAGCTGCCCCCTTCGTTGGCATGCACCGTGTGATATGTGTCGCATGGCAATACACCTGCATTATCAGCGCATCGCCTCACGCCGCACACTAGCAGCTGCTCGGAGGGACATTACATCTACTAGTATACCATACAGTTCCATAGAACCCCTTCATATGCTAAGACTGTTAATAATTTCGAAGAAACCATGGCCTACATATATGTGTAACTATATAGATATTACGCACATTAAGAACTGCTGCATTCTTTTCGTGGCTGAAGCAAAAAAATATCCTGTGGTCAGCATGTGTAGGGGAACAGAAGGCACACCATACCTGCATCAAAGAAGCAGAAGGTGAAAAAAACACCCACACTTTTTGCCGTAGAGCATTATTTTCAACAGGGGTTTTTAATTATTTTCGACAAAGTTTTGTATTCTAAAATTCTGCCTCCATTGTTATTTGGGAGTAGGGTGTGCATTTGGTGTTTTACACACAACTCTTTCATTCTTTGCAAAATGTACTTGTGTTTCTTCTAGCTTTCAGTTGTTTGTCTTTCTGCCTGTCTTTTTCTTTATTTCTAAGAGTGTTTTTTGTTATTCGCTTCCCACCAGTCTTTCTGTTATTATCGCAGTCTGGTTTCACTCAATTTCCCTTTTATGCTAGTATCTGTCCTTCTGCCATTCACTAGCTGCAGACGTTTTTCAGTCTATGTATTTTTCTATTTGCCCTCCTCTCTATCTAGAAGCCTGTCTTCTGCTTTTTAAGTCTTTCAACCGACCTATCTTTCCCCCTTTTATCATCCGCTGCACATCAGTAGCGCTTGTCTTTTCGACATTTTCTATCTGCTTTTCTTGTTTTCTCTCTGTCTGCCCGACTCTCCTATGTTCAAGCTGTGCATGGCTGCCCGAATGTGTGGCCATTTTCTGTCTGAGTTCTCATCCGCTTGTCATTCCATTTGTCTTTTGCCGAATTTCTTTTTTACCCTTTTGTGTCTGTGTGCCGTTTGCTCATTCTCTGTCCTACTGCTTAATGTTTGTTCTACTTTTCAGTCTGTCTTTCGTCATTTTTTTATTCGTCTGTCTGCCTGGTTAAACCTATTTTTGGATTTTTTTAACTGCCTGGTTTTTTCATATTATTGTATCTGTCCCTTATCCTGCCTTTCTTCATTTTCCCCTCTTGGTTTACTTGTGTGTATCCCTTCTTTAACCGTCTGCCTGCCTTGTTGTCATTCTCTGTTTGCTTTTACTTTTTCCATAGCTAGCTTTTCTCCGCCTTTTATCTGCCTTCCTGTGTCTCTTTGCTGCGTGGCACCTGTCCGTCTGAATATTCATTCACCCTTTTGCCTTTTTTTCTATCTGCCTGCCTCCGCTTTAGCCATAGCTCACTGTAACTGTCTCTTTGTTGTGATTTTAATTTTTTTTGTCTGTATGTTTCCCTTGTTACCTTTGTGTCTGTCTGTCTTGTCTCATTTTTTATCTATCTTAATCTTTTCTGCCTGCCTTTTGTGACAGTTGACCACTCTGGGGAAGATTTACAAGACCCTTGTGCCACTTTTCCGTCACTTTTAACATGGGAAAAGTGGCGCAAAAGTGGCGCAAGGGGCTTGTAAATCTGCCCCTCTGTCTCTTGTCCCCTACTGCCCCTCTGCCTATCTTTTCCCATTTTCTATGTGTGCATCTTCTCTGTTTTCTACTTTACTTGCCTTTTTTCGAACACTCCAACTGTCAGCCTTCTCACGCCCCCTTGCCTTTTCTATATGTTCCTGTTTTATTCTCATTATATATATATATTTTTTCTAATTCTCCCACTTGTTTTGTACCTAACTCTAAACATTTGTGAAGTCATGCCATCTTGTCCTCGAGCTCTTTGGTACAATGCATGTAGATGCTTAGCAAGTGACAGTACCGCAGGACAGGCTTCTGCAATGGTTTACAAGGCTCACGTCATGGGTCAGAGGGACCTGAAGACAGACTGGCATTTTACAGCACATATGTGCCCACACAGCGTACCTCTCTACTCCCTGCAGCAAGCATGCCAGTGGTGGACCCTAAGATTCTAGAGAAGCAAATGGTACTGCGTGGATCAATATGTCATAAGCCTCTTTTTGCACCTCTGTTGGTTCTTTCTGCACTTCACCTCTTTTGCAAATTTCTGCATCCTTTTTGCCTATTTCTGCACCCCTCTTCCCTTTTTGTCCACCTCTCTTGCTTCTTTCTGCACTGCTCTTGCTTCTTTCTGTACCTCTCTTGCAAATTTCTGTATCCCTCTTGCCTCTTTCTGCACCCCTGCACCCCTATTCCCTCATTCTGCACCTTTCGTGCCTGCTTCTGCACATTTCTTGACTCTTTCTGCACCTCTGTTGCTTCTTTCTGCACTTCTCTTGCATCTTTCTGCACACCTCTTGCCTCTTTTAGCACCTCTGTTGCTTCTTTCTGCACCCCTCTTGCCTCTTTTTGTACCCCTCTTGCCTCTTTGTGCACCTCTCCTGCCTCATTCTGCACCTCTCTTGCCTTTTCATGCAGTTCTCTTGCCTATTTCTGCACCTCTTTACTTCATTCTGCACTGCACTTCACTTGCCTCTTTCTGTCCCCCTCTTGCCTCTTTCTGCACCTCTGTTGGTTCTTTCTACACTGCTCTTGCTTCTTTCTGCACATCTGTCCCAAATTTCTGCATCCCTCTTGCCTCTTTCTGCACCCCTCTTCCCTCTTTCTGCACCTCTCTTGCCTCAGTCTGCCCACCTGTTCCCTCTTTCTGCACCCCTTTTGCCTCTTTCTGCAGTTCTCTTGCCCCCTTCTGCACCTCACTTGCCTCTTTCTGTACCTCTGTTGGTTCTTTTGCACTGCTCTTTGTTCTTTCTGCACCTCTCTTGAAAATTTCTGCACCCGTCTTGCCTCTTTCTGCACCTCTCTTGCCTCTATCTGCACCCCTGTTCCCTCTTTCTGTACCTCTTTTGCCTGTTTCTGCAAGTCTCTTGCCTGTTTCTGCAGTTCTCTTGCCTCCTTCTGCACCTCTGTTGCTTCTTTCTGCCCTTCTCTTGCTTCTTTCTGCACCCCTATTGCTTCATTCTGCACTTCTCATGCTTCTGTCTGCATCTGTCTTGCTTTTTTCTGCACCCCTGTTGCCTCTTTCTGCACTCGTCTTCCCTCTTTCTGCACCTCATTTGCCTCTTTGAGTACCTCACTTGCCTCTTTCTGCACTTCTCTTGCTTCTTTCTACACCTCTGTTATTCTTTCAGAAATTCTCTTGCCTCTTTCTGCACTTCTCTTGCCTGTTTTTGCACCTCTCTTGCCTCTTTCTGCACTTCTCTTGCTTCTTTCTACACCTCTGTTATTCTTTCAGAAATTCTCTTGCCTCTTTCTGCACTTCTCTTGCCTGTTTTTGCACCTCTCCTACCTCTTTCTGCACCTCACTTGCATCTTTCTGCACCCCTCTTGCCATTTTCTACACCCCTCTTCCCTCTTTGTGCAACTCTCTCGCCTCTTTCTACACCTCTCTTCCCTCTTTCTGCACAACTCTTGCCTCTTTCTGTACCTCGGTTGCTTCTTTCTGCACTTCTCTTGCCTCTTTCTGCACCCATTGTGCCTCTTTCAGCACCTCTGTTTCTTCTTTCTGCACTTCTCTTCCTTCTTTCTGCACCCCTCCTGCCTCTTTCTGTATCCCTCTTGCCTCTTTGCGCACCTCTCCTACCCCTTTCTGCACCCCTCTTGCCTCTTTTTGCACCTCGTTGGTTCTTTCTGTACTGCTCTTGCTTCTTTCTGCACCTCTGTTCCAAACTTCTGGATCCCTCTTGCCGCTTTCTGCACCCCTCTTCCCTCTTTCTGCACCTCTCTTGCCTCAGTCTGCCCACCTGTTCCCTGTTTCTGTACCCCTTTTGCCTGTTTCTGCAACTCTCTTCCCTCTTTCTGCAGTTCTCTTGTCTCCTTCCACACCTCTGTCCCTATAAGTGTGTGGATGAAGGATTTAGTAGGTGCGTGACTGACTCTATAAGTGAGTGATTAAACGTATCTTACTGAATGCAAGGGTTAGTGACTAAACTGTGTGAATGCCTATCCGTCTGTCAGTTGGTGTGTAAGCGGCTGCATGAGTTTGCGAATAGCTACATGAGTGTCTACATGGGTTATTGATTGGTTGTCTGAGTATCTGTATGGGTGCCTGAGTGTTTGTGTGGGTGGGGTGTGTGTGACTCTGTACATAGATGTGTGAGTGGGTGATTCACTGGGTGCATGGTTTCAAGAGTGCATCTGTTATGGACTGTATGGGTGGGTGAGTGTGTGTATGGGTGTGTTAGTGAGTGAATGTATATCTCAGTGGTACATGTGTGAGTAACTACATATGTGAAAGGCAGTATATATGTGTGTTGGAGTATATAAATGGCTATAAGTGAGAGTGTGTGATTGTGAGAGTGGCTGTATGGATGAGTGTGTACTTGTATCAGTGATTGTATAAGAGCATAAGAATGTGCTAGTATTTGTATGAGTAAGTGAGCTGGTGTGTGTATAACTGTATAGGTGAGTAAATGGCAGTGTGATTAATTATTTGCATGACTGACTAGGTGTGTGAGTACCTCTATGGATGAGTGGCGGTGTGTGAGTGTCTATGTAGGTGTATGAGTGCATATGATAGTCCTGTACTGAGTGACCGTAAGTATGAGTGACTGTACGGGTGAGTGAGTGGATGTGTGTGTAGACCTAAGTATCAGTGAGTGGGTATGTAGTTATTGGTGTTGGAGTGTGTATGGTTTTGAGGATGGCAGTCTGTAATTTAAAGTGGGTGTTTCAAAGGTTATATTAGGGTGTGAGAAGATGCATCAAATGATCACATGGATGATGTCATCAGTGATGTCATCAGTGATGTCATCAGTGATGTCACTGACCATGTCATGAGTGATGTAATATGTGACGTCATCAGCAGTGCATTGCAGGGGCGCGAGTTATAGTTAGTTAAACTAACTATAACGGGGAATTTCTATGGTTTTGTACGAGTGAAATGTCCAAATAACTATAACTGTCCCTAAAACCTATGGTTTTTCAGTGAATTTGTAAGGTTTTTTAAATGCTAATTTCTAACTATAACGTGCCTGAAACCTATGGTTTTTTCAGTGAATTTCAAAGGTTTTTTAAATGCTAATTCCTAACTATAACATGTCTGAAACCTATGGTTTTTTTCAGTGAATTTCAAAGGTTTTGTAAATGACAATTTTAAATGTATTAATTGTTATATTTATTTTTTTGATAGTGATTTACTACATTTTTTTAAACTATTTATTTTTAGATATTTTATTTTTTAAATTACATTGTAATTACATTATACATTACATTACAAAATATACTTTCTCAGAATGAATTACTTTAGTTTAAATACTTTGCAAATAGGCAATAGACTTTTAAGTACAGTAGTTACAGTTGTTGCAATGGGCAACACAATTTCAAACACAATGCAACATTGAGCTCAATGTGAATTTCAAGTTAAATGCAATTCGTTACTTTATGGATTACTTTTTCTAACCACAGGACTGGATCCTAGATTCAGTCCTGGGACATCTCCTGTAAACAGTTGAGTAAAAGCGTTTTGGTTACAGTAGTGATTTTTAAGGAATATTATTGTATTTTAAAAGTTGACAGAAACTTTTTCACATAGAATCACCAATGTTATCCTATGGGAGGAAATTCACTTAGCAGGTAAGTAGTGTTATCGTTACTTTTTCTTACTCAGTGGTGGATCCTGGATCCAGCACTGGTGCATCTCCTGTAAACAATTGAAAGAATGCGTTTAAGTCATACAGGCGATTTTTAGGAATATTTGTAGTTTGTGAAAATCGACACTTTGAAACTTTTCTGCTGAAAACCAGACAATGGATTCCTATGGAAGGAAATACAAGTTACTGGTAAGTACGGTTAGAATTACTTTTCAGGGTCAGTGCTGGGCTAAAAGATGCAGCACTGGGTTCTCTCCTGATAACAGGTGAGTAAATCGGAATTCGTAGTTCGGCTGATTTTAGAGGAATATTATAAAGTTCCAAAACTCCACACTTAGAAGAATTTCCAAGTGAAACCAGTCAATGTTAGCCTAAGGAAGGAAATTCAAGTTACTGGTAAGTACGGTTAAAATTACTTTTCAGGATCAGTACTGGGCTCAAAGATGCAGCACTGAGGTCTCTCCTGATAACAGGTGAGTAAATCGGATTTCGTAGTTCAGCTGATTTTAGAGGAATATTTATATGTTTCAAAATTGCCTGAAACTTTTTCAGCAAAAAGCAGGCAATGATATCCTATGGAAGGAAATTCAAGTTACTGGTAAGTACGGTTAAAATTACTTTTCAGGATTAGTACTGGGCTCAAAGATGCAGCATTGTGGTCTCTCCTGATAACAGGTGAGTAAATCGGAATTCGTAGTTCGGCTGATTTTAGAGGAATATTATAAAGTTCCAAAACTCCACACTTTGAAGAATTTCCAAGTGAAACCAGTCAATGTTAGCCTATGGAAGGAAATTCAAGTTACTGGTAAGTACGGTTAGAATTACTTTTCAGGATCAGTACTGGGCTCAAAGATGCAGCACTGAGGTCTCTCCTGATAACAGGTGAGTAAATCGGAATTCGTAGTTCAGCTGATTTTAGATGAATATTTTAAAGTTCCAAAACTCCACACTTTGAAGAATTTCCAAGTGAAACCAGTCAATGTTAGCCTATGGAAGGAAATTCAAGTTACTGGTAAGTATGGTTAGAATTACTTTTCAGGATCAGTACTGGGCTCAAAGATGCAGCACTGAGGTCTCTCCTGATAACAGGTGAGTAAATCGGAATTCGTTGTTCGGTTGATTTTAGAGGAATATTTGCACAATGGTGAAGGAAGGGGGTGGGGCCTGAGGTGACATGTCTGCAAACATGCCCTGTGGCGCATTTTAAGTTGGAGAATTAATTCCTCCTCAATCCCGAGGGTCCCTAGGGGCCAACTAGCCCACCAGGTACCTCCAGTATGCGCCAGAGAGCTGCGTTGCAGAGAGGTGTTCAGAGGCCATGCCCCTTTTTACAACACTCTGCAACGCAGCTCCATGGCGCTTACTGGAGGTACCTGGTGGGCTAGTTGGCACCCAGGGACCCTCAGGATTGAAGGGGATTTAAATCCCCATCTTAAAACGCGCCACGGGGCCTGTTTGCACACATGTCACCTGAAGCCCCGACCCCTCCCTTCACCACAGTGCAAACTCGCCCCGTGGCGCGTTTTAAGTTGGGGGATTAAGTCCCCTTGAATCCTGAGGGTCCCTGGGGACCAACTAGCCCACCAAGTACCTCCAGTAAGCGCCACAGAGCTGCGTTGCAGAGAGGTGTAAAAAGGGGCGTGGCCTGGACCACCTCTCTGCAACCCAGCCCTGTGGCACATACTGGAGGTACCTGGTGGGCTAGTTGGCCCCCAGGGACCCCCAGTATTGAATGGGAATTATTTCCCCAATTTAAAAGCGCCACAGCGCGCGTTTGCAGAGTGGTTAAGGAGGGGCGGGGCCTGACGCTCGATCGCGTCTTTTTCTTTCTTTTTGTTTTTTTGAAGGGGGCTTTGTGGCCCCCTTCTTTACTTTTGGGGCCCTGGTGACCCCATCCCCAGGGCCTGATGCCTTTTAAAAAAAAAAGAAAAATACTGTAGGGGAAGGGGGCCGCGTGGCCCCCCTCCCGTGGCCTATTCCGGCCCCGGGGACCCCATCCCCCGGGGCATAGCCACTTTTTTAAAAATAATTTTGGAGGAGGGGGGCTGTGTGGCCCCCCTCCTAAGGCCTCTATTGGCCCCGGGGACCCCATCCCCCGGGGCCGGCCTTTTTTTAAAAAAATTTATTTATTTTTTTATTATTTTTGCGGAGGGGGGCCGTGTGGACCCCCTCCCGGGCCACAACTTGCCCCGGGGACCCCATCCCCCGGGGCTGGCCCTATCCTTTGGGGTCCGTGGGGGGACCCCAACTCCCCCACGGACCCTGCCGGCTCCCCTCGTCCTGCGGGAGCCGGTATTGCTTTTCCACATGGGGAGCTGCTAACATGCAGCTCCCCGTGTGGAAAATCAATGTGCTTTGGATATTGGAAGAGAGAGCAGGTTTCCTGCTCTCTCTTCCAATATCCAAAGCAGTTTGCTATGACAGGACGGGAGCCGCGAGGCTCCCGTCCTGTCATAGCAAACTACAGTGTCCCGGGGGTAGGCACCCCGGGACACTGCAGGAGCCAGCACTGGGGGGTGGTGGTCCCCAGGGCCATCAAGGGCTCCAGGAGGGGGGCCGCACGGCCCCCCTCCCAACTTATTCAAAGCCCCGGGGAGGTGGTGGTCCTCGGGGCTCTGGGGTTCCGTAACGGACCCCCATATTTAAATCTTTAGTGGCCCGGGGAGGTGGCAGTCCCCGGGGCATGTGGGGGGGCTGGAGCCCCCCTCACTCAGGCAATTTTAATTTTAAAAAAAGAAGCCCCGGGGGGGTGGCGGTCCCCGGGGCTGCGGGAGGGCCGAGAGCCCTCCTGCACCATTTGTTTTTAAAGCCCTGGGGGGTGGTCATCCCCGGGGCTTGGGGGGGCCTTAGAGGCCCCCCACATATTATAAATAAACCCTGCATGCCCCCGGGACTTGGCCCACCCGGGGGCCAATTAACAACGAAGCGCGGGAGACCGCACTTCGTTTTTTTTTTTTATCGGCAGGATCCGCGCATCCAGCGCGTTTTTGCCGATTTTTAAAAACAAGATGGCTGCCAACACTTCCCGGTTTGGAGTGTTGACAGCCAATTAGCATGCAGCTCGTGATCGGGAGGGTGCGCGGACCCTACGCGGCCATAGATATATATGTGATTTTCCTTTTGATTTTCTCAGGAACTGCTGAATGGATTTACACCATTTAACAAAAAGGGTTCTTTCTGAACCAAGAACTACCTCTTTGCCAAATTTGGTGTAATTCCGTTCAGCAGTTCGGGCTGTAGCCGTGGCTAAAGTTTCCTATGGGAAAATGAATGGGGAAAACACGTTTTGGGACCCCCCTTTTATCTCAGCCCCCGCTTGATGAATCAAACCTAGCCTTTCAGGATAGGAGCCGACCGGAGCAGGCCATAAAGTTTGAAAATTTTGCGAAGATTCGTCAACCGACGCAAGAGTTATTTCAAATAGAATGTTGCGGATTTCCTATGGAAAATAGGTCCTAACTATAACTATCTACTGGCGACCGCCAGTAGATAATATATATATTTTTTGATTTACCAATATCTTTGGCGCCGTTTGACGAATCTTCGCAAAATTTTCTAAACTAATGGCCCGCTCTGGTCAGCTCTTGACTTGAAAGTTTCGGGGTGATTCGTCAAGTGCAGGATGAGAAAAAAGAGGGGTCCCAAAATGTGTTTTCTCCATGTTAATTTCCATAGGAAGTTTTGTCGCAGCTACAGCCCGAACTGCTGGGACCACCACCTCCCCGGGCCTTTGCTTATGTTGGGAGGGGGTCTGAATGGCCCCCCTCCTGGAGCCCTACATGGCCCTGGGGACCGCCACCCCCAGGGCCGGCTCCAGCAATGTCCTGGGGTGCCCACCCCCAGGACATTGCAGTTTGCTATGGCAGGGCGGGAGTACGGATCCCGCCCTGTCATAGCAAACACTGCTTTGCTTCGAGGAAAGGAGAGCAGAAAACCTGCTCTCGCATCCATGAAGCAAAGCAGAATTGCTTTTGGGCAAAGGGATAATAGCATCCAACTGTTGCGATAACCCCTGTAAGCCAGGTTATCCTCTATACATTTAATGGTTGTTGACATCTTGCAGTTATTTGAAACACAATTGCTTTTCTGCAAGAACTGCCTATTTGTACTATGAACTATTTTTATGAATTAATAAATGTTTGGAATATTTCAGGCTAACCTGTATATGTTCAGGATATGTAATTTTAAAAACAAATATATAACTAGGGATAAAGGGTTCTATATCTGCACCTTTGGATGTCAATATTCTTAAAAGATTGTTTTTTATCTGTGCATATTTATACAGAATAATTCATTTTTTAAGGTTGTTATTTTTTATTGTGCATGATTTAATGTGCAATTTAAAAATATCTGGCATGATCTATGGTAAATTCCGGTTATTGTTGCATTTCCAACAGTAAATTTGTATACCCATTTGGGTATTATTCGTTAAATTACCTATGAACAATGACCATATATATTTGGGTCTCTATTATGTTTTTACGAAAGATAGTGCTTTTAGCCAATTTTAAAAATGTTCAAGAATTAATGCACATTTTTTAAGTATTATATTGTATTTATTGCTATATTTGCACATAATACTTCGATTGCTGCTGATTTGATGCTTCCAATTGACTGGTATATTCAGTAATGTGTATTGTTTCTATGTTTAATGCACTTTGTTGTACAATGTCACGTGCTGCTATACTTTCACTTTAGAGTGGAGAGGTGTGGTGCAGCGGCCAGGGCAGCTGACTTCGGAGCACAGGGTTCACGGTTCGATCCCCGGCTCTGGCGGCAGCTCAGCTCAGCACCATGTGACTCTGGGCAATAGCTCACTTAATTTCCACTCCGGCCCCCAGCACCTTGAGACCCGTAAGGGTGAGTAGCTGTGCTATATAAAAACGGACTTACATTTTTTTTTTTACTTACAAAGCACGGTCACTCTTCATGGTGTCATGTGATCAAGGCCTCTCCGAAGGCCGAAACACGTCAGGGCGGTAGTGCTGGGCGGTTAAATCAATAAATACCTTGCACGAAGTCTTGGGTCCGCATTCGTCTTTCCTGCACAGTTGGATTGTTGTGACGAAGTTCTTTTGCATTTCGTCTTTTTTGGGACTGAGTGGTCTTCGTGGCGAAGCTAGCAGTATATATATATATATTACCTACTGGCGGTCACCAGTAGGTAGTTATAGTTAGGACCTAGTTTCCATAGGAAAAGCGTTTTTTGATTTACCAATATCTTTGGCGCCGTGTGACGAATCTTCACGAAATTTTCTAAACTAATGACCCGCTCCGGTCAGCTCCTGGCTTGAAAGTTTCGGGGTGATTTGTAAAGTGCAGGCTGAGAAAAAAGAGGGGTCCCAAAACATGTTTTCTCCATGTTTATTTCCATAAGAAGTTTTGTCGCTGCTACAGCCCGAACTGCTGGGACCACCACCTCCCCGGGCCTTTGCATATGTTGGGAGGAAGCTGCACGGCCCCCCTCCTGGAGCCCTACATGGCCCTGGGGACCACCACCCCCCAGGGCCGGCTCCAGCAATTTCCTGGGGTGCCCAACCCCAGGAAATTGCAGTTTGCTATGGCAGGGCGGGAGTACGGATCCTGCCCTGTCATAGCAAACACTGCTTTTCTTCAAGGAAACAAGAGCAGGAAACCTGCTCTCGCATCCACGAAGCATAGCAGAATTGCTTTTGGGCAAAGGGAGCTGCATGTTAGCAGCTCCCTTTGCCCAAAAGCAATGCTGGCTCCTGCAGGAGGTGGGCAGCCGGCAGGGACTGCGGGACATTGGGGCTCCCCCGCGGTCCCCAACGTTGAGTCCAGGCCCCAGGGGATGGGGTCCCTGGGGCCAGAAGTGGCCTTGGGAAGGGAAGCCACATGGCCCCCTTCCGGGGAAAAAAGAAAAGAAAAAAAACGAGGCAATACCCCGGGGGATGGGGTCCCCGGGGCCAATAATGGCCTCAGGAGGGAGCCGCGCGGCCCCCCTCCTTAAAAATAAGTTAAAAAAAATAAAAATATGTGGCCATGCCCCAGGGGATGGGGTCCCCGGGGCCGACATCGGCCATGGGAGGAGGGGCACGCGGCCTCCTTCCAGTTTAAAAAAAAAATTATTGGGCCCTGGGGGATGGGGTCCCTAGGGCCCAAAAATAATTAAGGGAAGGGGGGCCACAAAGCCCCCCTTCCAAAAAACAAATTTAAAAAAATCCGGCTTCTCGCCGGAGGCCTCGCTCCCTTCCTGCACCACTGTGCAAACACGCCTCCTGGAGCATTCTGAGTTGGGGGATTAAGTCCCCTAGAATCTTAAGGGTCCTTGGGGTCCAACTAGCCCACCAGGTACCTCTAGTAAGCCCCACACAGTGGGATTGCTGAGAGGTGGTCCGAGGCATGCCCCTCTTTACACTACTCTGCAAACGCGCCCCTTGGCGCACTGCTGGTGGGGCAATGAGGTCCACATGTGTCCTGAGGACCTCAGGACTAAAGTGGACTTCATCCCCCAAGCTGCAGTGTGGCAGGAGGTGCGTTTGCAGAGTGGTGTAAAAAGGGGGCGTGACCTCAGACCACTCTCAGCAATCCAGCTGTGTGAGGGTTACTGGAGATACCTGGTGGACTAGTTGGCCCCCAGGGACCCTCAGGAGGCAAGGGGACTCCAGGAGGCATGTTTGCAGAGTGGTGGACAAAGGGGGCACCACCTGTGTCCACCTCTCAGCAATCCCACTGTATGGGGCTTACTGGAGGTAACAGGTAGGCTAGGTGGCCCCTAACAACCCCCAGCAGTGAAGGGGACTTAAATCCCCATCGAAGAGCGCACCAGGGAGCGTGTTTGCAGACTGGTGGGCAAAGGGGGCATGGCCTGCTATGAGAACTTACCAATGCTGCTGTGTGGGACTTACTGGAGGTAATAGGAGGAGTAGTTGGCCCCCAAGGTTGTCCTTGTGGGCCAACTACCCCTCCTGTTATCTCCAGTAAGTCCCACACAGTGGTATTGCTAAGAAGTCTTCGGAGGCCATGCCCCCCTTTCTCCACCACTCTGCAAATGCGCCTCCTGGCACACTACGGGTTGGGGGATGAAGTCCAATTTTCTCCTGAGGGACTTTGGAGGTGAAGAAGGTCTCCTGGTACCTCCTGTAAGTCCTACGCAGCAGAATTCCTGAGCGCTGGTCGGAGGCCCAGCACCCTTTCTCCACCACTCTGCAACGTGACTACCAGTTAAAGAAACATTTGTAATGAAATAGGTCTAGCATTTGCGACAGTTAGAGCTATTGGTGTTGTAAATGTAAAAGTTTTTTACTAATGTTTTATTTGAGTGGAGTGGATGTATGTTGTGTGTAGTGAAATTATGTGGTATGTTGTGCAGTGAAATTATGTGGATAAAAAGTATGTGGTATTTAGTGTATAGGAATTATGTAGAGAGGGATTCTGTGTTATGGAGAGTAATTATGTGGCATGGTAGTCTGTGTTATGGAGTGGTAACCTCAGGTTTAGTCTTCCTCGTTTCCATAGAAGCTAAACTATAAACTCAATGAGACAAAAAAAGAAGGAACCACTGACAAGCACTTCTGGACCTTGTCAGAGGTATGAGCAGGGCCATGGATTTTTGCATCTGTTTGGCTGCACCAACTTTTGCACTATTTTACATTTTCCGCAATTGCCACATAATCCATCATCTGCTGCATAATCTGCAGATTTGAATAAAAAAAACCTTGTTTCTAGCTCAAATGGCTCAAACGTTACCAAAAATGCAGCGACAAGTGGAATAGCGTGGTGGAAGGCCCTTTGCAAACCTAGAATGGTCACCTCCTACTTATTGCTAAATGTGGGTGTTAGATTTGTACTAATGGTGTGCAAACCACTCTTGCTTGTTTCTGCACCTCTCTTGCCTCTTTCTGCACTTCTCTTGCTTTTTTCTGCACTTCTTGTTTCTTTCTGCAGCTCTCTTGCCTCTTTCTGTACTTCTCTTGCCAGTTTCTGCACGTCTCTTGCCTCTTTCTGCACCTCTGTTTCTTCTTTCTGCACCCCTCTTGCCTCTTTATGCATCCCTCCTGCCTCTTTCTGTACCCCTCTTCCCTCTTTCTGCACCTCTCTTGCTTCTTTCTGCACTCCTCTTCCCTCTTTCTGCACCTCTCTTGTCTGTTTCTACACCTCTCTTGCCTGTTTCTGCAACTCTCTTGCCTCTTTCTACAGTTCTCTTGCCTCTTTCTGCACCTCTGTTGCTTCGTTCTGCAATTCTCTTGCCTCTTTCTGCACCCCTCTTGCCTCTTTCTGCACCTCTCTTGGTTGTTTCTATACTGCTCTTGTTTCTTTCTGCACCTGTCTTGTAAATTTCTGCACCCCTCTTGCCTCTTACTGCACCCCTCTTCCCTCTGTCTGCACTTCTCTTGCCTCTGTCTGCACCCCTCTTGCCTCTTTCTGCACCTCTGTTGCTTCTTTCTGCACTTCTCTTGCTTCTTTCTGCACCTCTCTTGCAAATTACTGCACCCCTTGTGCCTTTGTGTGCACCTCTCTTGCCTCTTTCTGCACCGCTCTTGCCTCCTTCTGCACATCTGTTGGTTCTTTCTGTTCTGCTCTTGCTTCTTTCTGCACCTTTCTTGCCTCTTTCTGCACCTCTGTTGCTTCTTTCTGCACTTCTCTTGCTTCTTTCTGCACTTCTGTTGCTTCTTTCTGCACCCATCTTGCCTCTTTCTGCACACTTCTTCCCTCTTTCTGCACCTCTCTTGCTTCTTTCTGCACCCCTCTTGCCTCTTTCTGCACCCCTGTTCCCTCTTTCTGCACATCTCTTGCCTGTTTCTGCAACTCTCTTGCGTCTCTATACAGTTCTCTTGCCTCTTTCTGCACCTCTGTTGCTTCTTTCTGCACTTCTCTTGCCTCTTTCTGCACTCCTCTTGCCTCTTTCTGCACCTCTCTTGATTGTTTCTGTACTGCTCTTGTTTCTTTCTGCACCTGTCTTGCAAATTTCTACACCCCTCTTGTCTCTTTCTGCACCCCTCTTCACTCTTTCTGCACCCCTCTTGCCTCTTTCTGGACCTCTGTTGCTACTTTCTGCACTTCTCTTGCTTCTTTCTGCACCTCTCTTGCAAATTTCTGCACCCCTCGTGACTCTGTGTGCACCTCACTTGCCCATTTCTGCTCCTCTCTTGCCTCTTTCTGCACCCCTCTTGCCTCTTTCTGCACCTCTGTTAGTTCTTTCTGCACCTCTGTTGCCTCTCTCTGCACCCCTGTTCCTTCTTTGTGCACCTCTTTTGCCTGTTTCTGCAACTTTCTTGACTCTTTCTGCACTTTTCTTGCCTCTTTCTGCACCTCTGTTGCTTCTTTCTGCACTTCTCTTGCTTCTTTCTGCACCTCTCTTGCTTCTTTCTGCACCCCTCTTACCTCTTTCTGCGCCCTTTTTCCCTCTTTCAGCACCCCCCTTGCCTCTTTCTGCACCTCTCTTGCCTCTTTCTGCACCCCCTTACCTCTTTCTGCACCTCTTTTGCTTGTTTCTGCACTTCTTTTGCCTCTTTCTGTACCCCTCTTGCCTCCTTCTGCACCTCTGTTGTTTCTTTCTGCACCGCTCTTGCTTCTTTCTGCACCTCTCTTGCAAATTTCTGCACCCCTCTTGCCTCTTTCTGCACCCCTCTTGCCTCCTTTTGCACCTCTGTTGGTTCTTTCTGCACTGCTCATGCATATTTCTGCACCTCTTTTGCCTGTTTCTGCAACTCTCTTGCCTGTTTCTGCGCTTCTCTTGCCTCCTTCTGCACCTCTGTTGCTTCTTTCTGCACTTCTCTTGCCTCTTTCTGCACCCTCTTGCCTCTTTCTGCACTTCTCTCGCTTCTTTCTGCACTTCTGTTCCTTTGGTCTGCACCCCTCTTGCCTCTTTCTGCACCCTTTTTCTCTCTTTCTGCACCTCTCTTGCCTCTTTCTGCACTCCTGTTCCCTTTTTCTGAACCTCTCTTGCCTGTTTCTTCAACTCTCTTGCCCCTTTCTGCAGTTCTCTTGCCTCCTTCTGCTTCTCTGTTGCTTCTGTCTGCACTTCTCTTGCCTCTTTCTGCACCCCTCTTGTCTGTTTCTGCACCTCTGTTGGTTCTTCCTGCACTGCTCTTGCTTCTTTCTGCACCCTTCTTCCCTCTTTCTGCACCTCCCTTACCTCTTTCTGCACCCCTTTTTCCCTTTTTCTGCACCTCTCTTGACTGTTTCTGCAACTCTCTTGCCTTTTTCTGCAGTTCTCTTGTTTCCTTCTGCACCTCTGTTGTTTCTTTCTGTACCTCTCTTGCAAATTTCTGCACCCCTCTTGCCTCCTTCTTAACCTCTGCTGGTTCTTTCTGCACTGCTCTTGCTTCTTTCTGCACCTCTTTTGCCTGTGTCTGCACATCTCTTGCCTCCTTCTGCACCTCTGTTGCTTCTGTCTGCACTTCTATTGCCTCTTGCTGCACCCCTCTTGCCTCTTTCTGCACCTCTGTTGTTTCTTTCTGTACTTCTCTTGTTTCTTTCTTCACCTCTCTTGCTTCTTTATGCACTTCTCTTGCCTCCTTCTGCACCTCTGCTGCTTCTTTCTGCACTTCTGTTGCATTTTTCTACACCCCTCTTGCCTCTTTCTGCACCTCTGTTGCTTCTTTATGCATGTCTCTTGCTTCTTTCTGCATCTCTCTTGATTCTTTCTGCACCCTCTTACCTCTTTCTGCACCCCTCTTCCCTCTTTCTGCACCCATCTTGCCTCTTTCTGCACCCTTCTTCACTCTTTCTACACCTCTCTTCCCTCTTTCTGCACCCCTGCTCCCTCTTTCTGCACATCTCTTGCCTGTTTCTGCAACTCTCTTGCCTCTTTCTGCAGTTCTCTTGACTCTTTCTACACCTCTGTTGCTTCTTTCTATACTTCTCTTGCCTCTTTCTGCAACCCTCTTGCCTCTTTCTGCACCTCTCTTGGTTGTTTCTGTACTGCTCTTGATTCTTTCTGCACCTGTCTTGCAAATGTCTGCACCGCTCTTGCTTCTTTCTGCACCCCTCTTCACTCTTTCTGCACCTCTCTTGCCTCTGTCTTCATCCCTCTTACCTCTTTCTGCACCTGTGTTCCTTCTTTCTGCAATTCTCTTGCTTCTTTCTGTACCCCTCATGCCTCTTTCTGCACCTCTGTTGCTTCTTTCTGCACTCCTCTTGCTTCTTTCTGCACCTCTCTTGCAAATTTCAGCACCCCTCATGCCCCTGTGTGCACCTCTCTTGCCTCTTTCTGCTCCTCTCTTGCCTCTTTCTGCACCCTCATGCCTCTTTCTGCCCCTCTTTTGCTGTTTTCTGCACTTCTCGTGCCTCTTTCTGCACCTCTATTGCCTCTTTCTGCATCTCTGTTGGTACTTTCTGCACTGCTCTTGCTTCTATCTGCTACTCTCTTGCACATTTCTGCACCCCTCTTGCTTCTTTCTGCACCTCTGTTGGTTCTTTTGGCACCTCTCTTGCCTCTGTCTTCACCCCTGTTCCCTCTTTGTGCACCTCTTTTGCCTGTTTCTGCAACTCTCTTGCCTCTTTCTGTACTTTTCTTGCCTCTTTCTGCACCTCTGTTGCTTCTTTCTGCACTTCTCTTGCTTCTTTCTATACCTCTCTTGCTTCTTTCTGCACCCCTCTTGCTGCAACCTTCTTCCCTCTTTCTGCACCTCTTTTGCATCTTTATGCACCCCTCTTGCCTCTTTACGCACCTCTTTTGCTTGGTTCTGCACTTCTTTTGCCTCTTTCTGTACCCCTCTTGCCTAACTCTGCACATCTGTTGTTTCTTTCGGCACTGCTCTTGCTTCTTTCTATACCCCTCTTGCAAATTTCTGCACCCCTCTTGCCTCTTTCTGCACCCCTCTTGACTCCTTGTGCACCTCTGTTGGTTTTTTCTGCACTGCTCTTGCTTCTTTCTGCACCTCTTTTGCCTGTTTCTGCAACTCTCTTGCCTCTTTCTGCACTTCGCTTGCGTCCTTCTGCACCTCTGTTCCTTCTTTCTGCACTTCTTTTGCCTCTTTCTGCACCCCTCTTTCCTCTTTCTGCACATCTGTTGCTTCTTTCTGCACCTCTCTTGCCTCTTTCTGCACTCCTGTTCCCTTTCTCTGCACCTCTCTTGCGTGTTTCAGCAACTCACTTGCCTCTTTCTGCAGTTCTCTTGCCTCCTTCTGCACCTCTGTTGCTTCTTTCTGCACTTCTCTTGCCTCTTGCTGCACCCCTCTTCTCTGTTTCTGCACCTCTGTTGGTTCTTTCTGCAATGCTTTTGCTTCTTTCTGGACCTCTGTTGCCTGTTTCAGCAACACACTTGCCTTTTTCTTCAGTTCTCTTGCCTCCTTCTGCACCTCTGTTGGTTCTTTCTACACTGCTCTTGCTTCTTTCTGCACCCCTTGTGCCTCTTTGTGCATACCTGTTCCCTCTTTATGCACCTCCTTTGCCTGTTTCTGCAACTCTCTTGCCTCTTTCTGCACTTTTCTTGCCTCTTTCTGCACTGCTGTTGCTTCCTTCTGCACTTCTCTTGCCTCTTTCTGCACCCCTCTTGCCTCTTTCTGCACCTCTGTTGCTTCTTTCTGCACTTCTCTTGCTTCTTTCTACACCTCTCTTGCTTCTTTCTGCACCCCTCTTGCCTCTTTCTGCACACTTCTTCCTTCTTTGTGCACCTCTCATGCCTCTTTCCGCAACTCTTTTGCTTGTTTCTGTACTTCTTTTGCCTCTTTCTGTACCCCTCTTGCCTCATTCTTCACCTCTGTTGTTTCTTTCTGCACTGCTCTTGCTTCTTTCTGCACCTCTCTTGCACATTTCTGCACCCCTCTTGCCTCTTTCTGCACCCCTCTTGACTCCTTCTGCACCTCTGTTTGTTCTTTCTGCACTGCTCTTGCTTCTTTTTGCACCCCTCTTGCCTCTTTCTGCACTTCTGTTGCTTCTTTCTGCACCCCTCTTGCCTCTTTCTGTACCCTTCTCCCCTCTTTCTGCACCTCTCTTGCCTCTTTCTGCACTCCTGTTCCCTTTTTCTGCACCTCTCTTGCCTGTTTCTGCAACTCACTTGCCTCTTTCTGCAGTTCTCTTGCCTCCTTCTGCACCTCTGTTGCTTCTTTCTGCACTTCTCTTGCCTCTTTCTGCACCCCTCTTGTCTGTTTCTGCACCTCTGTTGGTTCTTTCTGCACTGCTCTTGCTTCTTTCTGGACCTCTCTTGCCTGTTTCTGCAACTCTTTTGCCTTTTTCTTCAGTTCTCTTGCCTCCTTCTGTACCTCTGTTGCTTCTTTCTGAACTTCTCTTGCATCTTTCTGCTCTCCTCTTGTCTGTTTCTGCACCTCTGTTGGTTCTTTCTGCACTGCTCTTGCTTCTTTCTGCACCTCTTGCAAATTTTGGTACCACTCTTGCCTCTTTTGGCACCCCTCTTGCCTCCTTCTGCACCTCTGTTGGTTCTTTCTATACTGTTCTTGCCTCTTTCTGCACCCCTCTTGCCTCTTTCTGCACCACTGTTCCCTCTTTCTGCACACCGCTTGCCTCTTTCTGCACCTCTTTTGCTTCTTTCTGCACTTCTCTTGCCTCTTTCTGTACGCCTCTTGCCTCTTTCTGCACCTTTGTTGCTTCTTTCTGCACCCCTCTTGCCTCTTTCTGCACCATTCTTCCCTCTTTATGTACCTTTTGTGCCTCTTTCTGCACCCCTGTTCCCTTTTTTTGCACCTCTCTTGTCTGTTTCTGCAACTCTCTTGCCTCTTTCTGCACTTTTCTTGCCTCTTTCTGCACCTCTGTTGCTTCTTTCTATGCTTCTCTTGCCTCTTTCTGCATCCCTCTTGCTTCTTTCAGCACTTCTCTTGCCTCTTTCTGCACCTCTCTTGCTTCTTTCTGCACACCTCTTACCTCTTTCTGCACCCCTCTTCCCTCTTTCTGTACCTCCCTTGCCTATTTCTGCACCTCTCTTGCCTCTTTCTGTACCCCTCTTACCTCTTTTTGCACCTCTTTTGCTTGTTTCTGCACTTCTTTTGCCTCTTTCTGTAGCCCTCTTGCCTCCTTCTGCACCTCTGTTGTTTCTTTCTGCACCTCTCTTGCTTCTTTCTGCACCTCTCTTCCAAATTTCTGCACCCCTCTTGCCTCTTTCTGCACCCCTATTGCCTCCTTCTGCACCTCTGTTGGTTCTTTCTGCACTGCTCATGGTTCTTTCTGCACCTCTTTTGCCTGTTTCTGCAACTCTCTTGCCTCTTTCTGCACTTCTCCTGCCTCCTTCTGCACCTCTGTTGCTTCTTTCTGTACTTCTCTCGCTTCTTTCTGCACTTCTGTTCCTTTTTTCTGCACCTCTTTTGCCTGTTTCTGCAACTCTCTTGCCTCTTTCTGCACTTCTCCTGCCTCCTTCTGCACCTCTGTTGCTTCTTTCTGTACTTCTCTCGCTTCTTTCTGCACTTCTGTTCCTTTTTTCTGCACCTCTCTTGCCTGTTTCTGCACTTCTCCTGCCTCTTTCTGCACCCCTCTTGTCTGTTTCTGCACCTCTGTTGGATCTTTCTGCACTGCTCCTGCTTCTTTCTGGACTTCTCTTGCCTGTTTCAGCAACTCTCTTGCCTCCTTCTTCAGTTCTCTTGCCTCCTTCTGCACCTCTGTTGCTTCATTCTGAACTTCTCTTGCCTCTTTCAGCAGCACTCTTGTCTGTTTCTGCACCTCTGTTGGTTCTTTCTGCACCCCTGTTCCCTCTTTGTGCACCTCTTTTGTCTGTTTCTGCAACTCTCTTGCCTCTTTCTGTACTTTTCTTTCCTCTTTCTGCACCTCTGTTGCTTCCTTCTGCACTTCTCTTGCCTCTTTCTGCACCCCTCTTGCCTTTTTCTGCACCTCTGTTACTTCTTTCTGCATTTCTTGCTTCTTTCTATACCTCTCTTGCTTTTTCTGCACCCCTCTTCCTGCACCCTTCTTCCCTCTTTGTGCACCTCTTTTGCATCTTTCTGCACTCCTCTTGCCTCTTTCTGCACCTCTTTTGCTTATTTCTGCACTTCTTTTGCCTCTTTTTGTACCCCTCTTGTCTGTTTCTGCACCTCTGTTAGTTCTTTCTGCAATGCTTTTGCTTCTTTCTGGACCTCTCTTGCCTGTTTCAGCAACTCACTTGCCTTTTTCTTCAGTTCTCTTGCCTCCTTCTGCACCTCTGTTGCTTCTTTCTGAACTTCTCTTGCCTCTTTCTGCACCCCTCTTGTCTGTTTCTGCACCTCTGTTGGTTCTTTCTGCACTGCTCTTGCTTCTTTCTGCACCTCTCTTGCAAATTATGGCACCCCTCTTGCCTCCTTCTGCACCTCTGTTGGTTCTTTCTACACTGCTCTTGCTTCTTTCTGCACCCCTCTTGCCTCTTTGTGCACCCCTCTTTCCTCTTTCTGGACTGCTCTTGCCTCTTTCTGCACCTCTGTTGCTTCTTTCTGCACCCCTCTTGCCTCTTTCTGCACCCCTGTTCCATCTTTATGCACCTCTTTTGCCTGTTTCTGCAACTCTCTTTCCTCTTTCTGCACTTTTCTTGCCTCTTTCTGCACCTCTGTTGCTTCCTTCTGCACTTCTCTTGCCTCTTTCTGCACCCCTCTTGCCTCTTTCTGTACCTCTGTTGCTTCTTTCTGCACTTCTCTTGCTTTCTTCTATACCTCTCTTGCTTCTTTCTTCACCCCTCTTGCCTCTTTCTGCACCCCTGTTCCCTCTTTATGCACCTCTTTTGCCTGTTTCTGCAACTCTCTTGCCTCTTTCTGCACTTTTCTTGGCTCTTTCTGCACCTCTGTTGCTTCCTTCTGCACTTCTCTTGCCTCTTTCTGCACCCCTCTTGCCTCTTTCTGTACCTCTGTTGCTTCTTTCTGCACTTCTCTTGCTTTTTTCTAAACCTCTCTTGCTTCTTTCTGCACCACTCTTGCCTCTTTCTGCACCCCTGTTCCCTCTTTATGCACCTCTTTTGCCTGTTTCTGCAACTCTCTTGCCTCTTTCTGCATCCTTCTTCCCTCTTTCTGCACCTCTTTTGCCTATTTCTGCACCTGTCTTGCATCTTTCTGCACCCCTCTTGCCTCTTTCCGCAGCTCTTTTGCTTGTTTCTGCACTTCTTTTGCCTCTTTCTGTACCCCCTCTTGCCTCATTCTGCACCTCTGCTGTTTCTTTCTGCACTGCTCTTGCTTCTTTCTGCACCTCTCTTGCAAATTTCTGCACCCCTCTTGCCTCTTTCTGCACCCCTCTTGACTCCTTACGCACCTCTGTTGGTTCTTTCTGCACTGCTCTTGCTTCTTTCTGCGCCTCTTTTGCCTGTTTCTGCAACTTTCTTGCCTCTTTCTGCACTTCGCTTGCCCCCTTCTGCACCTCTTTTGCTTCTTTCTGCACTTCTCTTGCCTCTTTCTGCACCACTCTTGTCTGTTTCTGCACCTCTGTTGGTTCTTTCTGCACTGCTCTTGCTTCTTTCTGGACCTCTCTTGCCTGTTTCTGCAACTTTCTTGCCTCTTTCTGCACTTCACTTGCCTCCTTCTGCACCTCTGTTGCTTCTTTCTGCACTTCTCTTGCCTCTTTCTGCACCCCTCTTGTCTGTTTCTGCACCTCTGTTGGTTCTTTCTGCACTGCTCTTGCTTCTTTCTGCACTCCTCTTGCCTCTTTCTGCACCCTTCTCTCCTCTTTCTGCACCTCTCTTGCCTCTTTCTGCACTCCTGTTCCCTTTTTCTGCACCTCTATTGCCTGTTTCTGCAACTCACTTGCCTCTTTCTGCAATTCTCTTGCCTCCTTCTGCACCTCTGTTGCTTCTTTCTGCACTTCTCTTGCCTCTTTCTGCACCCCTCTTGTCTGTTTCTGCACCTCTGTTGGTTCTTTCTGCACTGCTCTTGCTTCTTTCTGGACCTCTCTTGCCTGTTTCTGCAACTCTCTTGCCTTTTTCTTCAGTTCTCTTGCCTCCTTCTGTACCTCTGTTGGTTCTGTCTGCACTGCTCTTGCTTCTTTCTGCACCTCTCTTGCACATTTTGGTATCCCTCTTACCTCTTTTGGCACCCCTCTTGCCTCCTTCTGTACCTCTGTTGGTTCTTTCTACACTGCTCTTGCCTCTTTCTGCACCCCTCTTGCCTCTTTCTGCACCACTCTTCCCTCTTTCTGCACGCCTCTTGCCTCTTTCTGCATCGTTTTTGCTTCTTTCTGCACCCCTCTTACCTCTTTCTGCACCATTCTTCCCTCTTTCTGTACCTCTCTTGCCTCTTTCTGCACCCCTGTTCCCTTTTTCTGCACCTCTCTTGTCTGTTTCTGCAACTCTCTTGCCTCTTTCTGCAGTTCTCATGTCTCCTTCTGCACCTGTTATTTCTTTCTATACCTCTATTGCTTCTTTCTGCACTTCTGTTGCTTCTTTCTGCACTCCTGTTCCCTTTTTCTGCACCTCTATTGCCTGTTTCTGCAACTCACTTGCCTCCTTCTGCACCTCTGTTGCTTCTTTCTGCACTTCTCTTGCCTCTTTCTGCACCCCTCTTGTCTGTTTCTGCACCTCTGTTGGTTCTTTATGCACTGCTCTTGCTTCTTTCTGGACCTCTCTTGCCTGTTTCTGCAACTCTCTTGCCTTTTTCTTCAGTTCTCTTGCCTCCTTCTGTACCTCTGTTGGTTCTTTCTGCACTGCTCTTGCTTCTTTCTGCACCTCTCTTGCACATTTTGGTATCCCTCTTACCTCTTTCGGCACCCCTCTTGCCTCCTTCTGTACCTCTGTTGGTTCTTTCTACACTGCTCTTGCCTCTTTCTGCACCCCTCTTGCCTCTTTCTGCACCACTCTTCCCCCTTTCTGCAAGCCTCTTGCCTCTTTCTGCATCTCTTTTGCTTCTTTCTGTACCCCTCTTGCCTCTTTCTGCACCATTCTTCCCTCTTTCTGTACCTCTCTTGCCTCTTTCTGCACCCCTGTTCCCTTTTTCTGCACCTCTCTTGTCTGTTTCTGCAACTCTCTTGCCTCTTTCTGCAGTTCTCATGTCTCCTTCTGCACCTGTTATTTCTTTCTAAACCTTTATTGCTTATTTCTGCACTTCTGTTGCTTCTTTCTGCACTCCTCTTGCCTCTTTTTGCACCCTTCTTCCCTCTTTCTGCACCTCTCTTGTATCTTTCTGCATATCTGTTCCCTTATTCTGCCCCTCTCTTGCCTCTTTCTGCAACTCTCTTGCCTCTTACTGCGGTTCTCTTGTCTCCTTCTGCACCTATGTTGCTTCTTTCTGCACTTCTCTTCCCTCTTTCTGCACCCCTCTTGCCACCTTCTGCACCTCTGTTGGTTCTTTTTGCACTGCTCTTGCTCCTTTCTGCACCTCTCTTGCAAATTTATGCACCCCTCCTGCCTCTGTCTGCACCCCGGTTCCCTCTTTCTGTACCTCTTTAGCCTGTTTCTGCAACTCTCTTGCTTCTTTCTGAACTTCTCTCGTCTCTTTCTGTACTCAAATGGGAATTGCAAGCTGTTAAGTTTAAAGGTCTGCGTGCTCTCGTGACTGAGGTATATGTCTACTTGAATATGTATTCTTACATGTGTTATGCATCTGAAGATAGTAGCTTAAAAAGCTGGTAACTTCTCCTTTAGGTGGTGAAATCTTCTCAGTTCTGCTCTGTCATTCGGTTGCACAGGCAGACATGTCTTATGTATATATGTGTTATAGAGCCCCTCAAATATACTATTGAATACCCATGTGCCCTGTATTGTGAGCAGAAAGAAATGCATACACCTTTTTTGACACAAATTTACAGAGTATGCTGTTTGAAACACAGGTATTCAAGTGTTTGTATGTTTATTTTCATTTAACATGTCACTAGGTAAAAGCATAGACATGCATTCACACCTTCACAAACGTAGTCATACTTACAACAGTGATATGCTTAGGATTGCTGTTTTATATTTGGTAGACCTAACATTCTGAGCAGTCGATTAATAGTGAACCTTCAAGAGAAAAGTGAGGTTTAAGACATCTTCGGAGAAGGATTAGTGATTAGGGTAATTTGTATGAGTCTGTTGTGAGGTACAGTCAAAGTAGGCCTCTTTCTGCAACTCTGTTGGTTCTTTCTGCACATCTCTTGCTTCTTTCTGCACCTTTCTTCCTCTTTCTGGACTTCTGTTGCCTCTGTCTGCATTTCTTTTGCTTCTTTCTGCACCTTTCTTCCTCTTTCTGCAACTCTCTTGCCTCTTTCTGCACTTCTCTTGCTTCTTTCTGCACCTTTCTTCCTCTTTCTGCACATGTCCTACCTATGTAGGCATAGTTAGAAATTAGCATTTAAAAAACCTTAGAAATACACTGAAAAAAACAGAGGCTTCAAGGACGTGATAGTTAGGGATTAGCATTTAAAAAACATTAGAAATTCACTGAAAAAAACAGAGGTTTCAGGGACGTTATAGTTAGGGATTAGCATTTAAAAAAACCTTAGAAATTCACTGAAAAAAACATAGGTTTCAGGGACGTTATAGTTAGTCAGACATTTCACTCGTACAAAACCAGAGAAATTAGGCTGTTATAGTTAGTTGAGCTAACGAAAACCTGCGCCCCTGCAATGCACTGCTGATGACGTCACATATTACATCACTCATGACATGGTCAGTAACATAACTGATGACATCACTGATGAAATCTCAAATGACATCCCCGGGGCCTTAAATGGCCTGAGGAGGGGGGCCACGCAGCCCCCCTCCAAAGCTTTAATTTTAAAAAGAGAGGGCATGCCCCGGGTGATGGGGTCCCCGGGGCCAATAGAGGCCCAGGGAAGGGGGGCCACGCGGCCCCCTTCCCGTTTTTTTTATTTAAAAAAAAGAAAATCCTCAGGCCCCGGGGGATGGGGTCCCCGGGGCCAAAAGTGGCCGAGGGAAGGGGGCCACGCAGCCCCCTCCCATACAAAAAAAAAAGAGAAAAAAAAGACAGGCATCGTGCCGGAGGCCCCGCCCCCTCCCTGCAGCAGTCTGCAAATGCGCCCCTGGCGCGTTTTAAGAAGGGGAGTAATTCCCCTTGAATACTGGGGGTCCCTGGGGCCAACTAGCCCACCAGGAATCTCCAGTATGCGCCAGGGGGCTGCGTTGCAGAGAGGTGTACAGAGGCCACGCCCCTTTTACACCTCTCTGCATGCAGCTCTGTGGCGCTTTTTGGAGGTACATGGTGGGCTAGTTGGACTCCAGGGACCCTCAGGATTCAAGGGGACTTAATCCCCCAACTTAAAACGCACCACGGGGCGCGTTTGCACAGTGGTGAAGGGAGGAGGCGGGGCTTCAGGTGACATGTGTGCAAACAGGCCCCGTGGCGCATTTTAAGATGGGGAATTAAATCCCCTTCAATCCTGAGGGTCCCTGAGGGTCCCTGGGGGCCAACTAGCCCACCAGGTACCTCCAGTAAGCGCCACGGAGCTGCGTTGCAGAGTGTTGTAAAAAGGGGCATGGCCTCTGAACACCTCTCTGCAACGCAGCTCTCTGGCGCATACTGGAGGTATCTGGTGGGCTAGTTGGCCCCTAGGGGCCCTCGGGATTGAGGAGGAATTAATTCTCCAACTTAAAACGCTCCACAGGGCGTGTTTGCAGACATGTCACCTCAGGCCCTACCCCCTTCCTTCACCATTGTGCAAATATTCCTCTAAAATCAGCCGAACTACGAATTCCGATTTACTCACCTGTTATCAGGAGAGACCTCAGTGCTGCATCTTTGAGCCCAGTACTGATCCTGAAAAGTAATTTTAACCGTACTTACCAGTAACTTGAATTTCCTTCCATAGGCTAACATTGACTGGTTTCACTTGGAAATTCTTCTAAGTGTGGAGTTTTGGAACTTATAATATTCCTCTAAAATCAGCCGAACTACGAATTCCGATTTACTCACCTGTTATCAGGAGAGACCTCAGTGCTGCATCTTTGAGCCCAGTACTGATCCTGAAAAGTAATGTTAACCGTACTTACCAGTAACTTGAATTTCCTTCCATAGGATATCATTGCCTGCTTTTTGCTGAAAAAGTTTCTGTGTCGATTTTTGAAACATACAAATATTCCTCTAAAATCAGCAGAACTACGAATTTCGATTTACTCACCTGTTATCAGGAGAGACCTCAGTGCTGCATCTTTGAGTCCAGTACTGATCCTGAAAAGTAATTCTAACCGTACTTACCAGTAACTTGAATTTCCTTCCATAGGCTAACATTGACTGGTTTCACTTGGAAATTCTTCAAAGTGTGGAGTTTTGGAACTTTATAATATTCCTCTAAAATCAGCTGAACTACGAATTCCGATTTACTCACCTCTTATCAGGAGAGACCTCAGTGCTGCATTTTGAGCCCAGTACAGATCCTGAAGAGTAATTCTAACCATACTTACCAGTAACTTGAATTTCCTTCCATAGGCTAACATAGACTGGTTTCACTTGGAAATTCTACTAAGTGTGGAGTTTTGGAACTTTATAATATTCCTCTAAAATCAGCCGAACTACGAATTCCGATTTACTCACCTGTTATCAGGAGAGAACCCAGTGCTGCATCTTTTAGCCCAGCACTGACCCTGAAAAGTAATTCTAACCGTACTTACCAGTAACTTGTATTTCCTTCCATAGGAATCCATTGTCTGGTTTTCAGCAGAAAAATTCGATTTTCACAAACTACAAATATTCCTTAAAAATAATCGCCTGAATGACTTAAACACATTCTTTCAACTGTTTACAGGAGATGCAACAGTGCTGGATCCAGGATCCACCACTGAGTAATAAAAAGTAACGATAACACTACTTACCTGCTAAGTGAATTTCCTCCCTTAGGATAACATTGGTGATTCTATGTGAAAAAGTTTCTAAGTGTCAACTTTTAAAATACAATAATATTCCTTAAAAATCACTACTGTAACCAAAACGCTTTTACTCAACTGTTTACAGGAGATGTCCCAGGACTGAATCTAGGATCCAGTCCTGTGGTTAGAAAAGTAATCCATAAAGTAACTAATTGCATTTAACTAGAAATTCACATTGAGCTCAATGTTGCATTGTGTTTGAAATTGTGTTGCCCATTGCAACAACTGTAACTACTGTACTTAAAAGTCTATTGCCTATTTGCAAAGTATTTAAACTAAAGTAATTCTTTCTGAGAAAGTATATTTTGTAATGTAATGTATAATGTAATTACAATGTAATTTAAAAAATAAAATATCTAAAAATAAATAGTTTAAAAAAATGTAGTAAATCAGTATCAAAAAATAAATATAACAATTAATACATTTAAAAATTGTCATTTACAAAACCTTTGAAATTCACTGAAAAAAATCATAAGTTTCAGACATGTTATAGTTAAGAATTAGCATTTAAAAAACCTTTGAAATTCACTGAAAAAACCATAGGTTTCAGGCACGTTATAGTTAGAAATTAGCATTTAAAAAACCTTACAAATTCTCTGGAAAAACCATAGGTTTTAGGGACAGTTATTGTTAGTTGGACATTGCACTCGTACAAAACCCGTGAAATTCCCCCGTTATAGTTAGTTCAGCTAACTATAACTCGCGCCCCCGCAATGCACTGCTGATGACGTCACATATTACATCACTCATGACATGGTCAGTGACATCACTGATGACATCACTGATGACATCTCAAATGACATCACTGATGACATCATCCAGTGACTGTGTGTGGTCAGAGGTGGTCAGAGGTCAGAGGTCGGAGTGTGGAGCTGCGGAGCTTCGGAGTGTGGAGTGCGAGGGTGAGCACTTCGCTGGCTTTCATGCCTGCCCGCCCGCTCGACTAAACCACCAACCATATCGCACCGACTCGCACCGACTCGCATCAAGCTGCCGCTAAAAACCTTTTCCGTGACGCGGCAGGAGCCGCGGGTGCTTATGAGGTGATTACGAGGTGATTACGAGGTTGCGGCTGGAGCCATAACATCTTCCCCATGTGCGGCAGGAGCCGCCAGCATTTGAGCAGCATTGAGCATTGGAGCTGCAGCGGCTGAAACCAATTCATTCAGGAGCCGCGGGTGATCTCGACTTTGAGTTGCGGCTGGAACCGCAAAACACTTTCGGAACTGAAGATACAAAACTTCATTCCCAGTACTGATGGTAACGCACTGAGCACCCCACTCGGCTCTGTGTGGCCTTGTGCAGGGAGGCAAAGCAAGGGTGAGGTCGTTGTTGAAGAAGCGGAGAGGACAGCGTGGAGAGGCAAGTGGCAAGTGGCAAGCGGTTAGCGGTAAGTGGATTTGATACACTGTGCCAGCTGTCCGCTTGCTATCCGCCTGCTATTGCCCCCTGTATCCTGTATCCTGTATCCTGTGATCTTTTACCATCTTCCATCTACCATTATCACGGGCTGCCTGCTCTGTTGTGCTGCCTTTGTTCACCTGCTCCCTGCGCCCCGTTCAGCCCCCTGCTTCCTCGTTTTCCTGCTGCTACGTGGGAGCGAGTAAGTGAGAACTAGAAGGGGCACGGGGGCTGTGAGGAGAAGAATATCGAGGATTGCTATTGTGTGAGCTGTCACTACAGTCGGAATCTGTGAGATTGTGATAAGAACTGTGTGGCGTCCCTCTGCAGTTGGTGTTGAAAGGGCAGTTCTACATCATCTACTGTACCCATCGTATCCATTGTTTTCGGAAGCCCAGCAGGGGGGACGGATATAAGCTTATAATGAGATCAGGCCGACAGCGAGGGGTGCCGACCAGACCCCAATCAAAGAGGCGACAAAAGAATGAGGAAAATTTAGATACTTGTGACTCCTTAAGGAAGTGTACATTACAAGAGGCCTCCCGAAGGATCCAGCTAAACTGGCAGTCACTTCTACAAATTCTGGTTGTGTTTACAAAAATCAAGTCCACGATAACCAGTTGTCCATTAAAAGCTTTTTTAAGCATCATCAAAATCAGCATCAAAAACAACAAATAAATAAAAGCAATGAGATTGATAATATTCTTTTAACACCCTCTTCCTCAACAAGTGTAAAGAGAATATTCGACAATGAGCCATGGTCGGTAGAGAAAGTAAAAAAAGCAATAAAAAATATCAGATCAAATGGAGCCCCCGGTCCAAACGGAATCCCTAATATAGTTTTTAAAACAAATTTAAAGTATTGGCCTGAGGTTTTAACATCCTTATTCAATGATGTGCTTAAATCTGGTTCTATTCCTGAGTCATGGCAGGGAAGTATCATCCAACCGATATATAAAAGCGGTCCCCAAGATAACCCTGCTAATTACCGTTTAATTTCTTTAACGGATGTAGAGGCCAAAATATTTGCCAGTTGCCTCTTGGAAGAACTGGAAGCATGGGCCTTAAGGAAGGATTTGATCCCAAATTTACAAACTGGTTTTAGAAGAGGGGAATCGACCAATACGAATTTTATTTTACTGACGTTACTAGGTGATAGGGCCAAATACAGGAAACAAAAGTTGTATATTTGTTTCATTGATTTAAAAGCTGCCTTTGATTCTGTACCGCGAAATTTGTTATGGGTGAAGTTGACCGATTGGGGCATATCTAACACCTTATTAAATATGATTAAATTGTTATACTCTAATACATGGGTACAGATCAAAGTCGGCGATGGAAGACATACAACTCGTCGTCTTGAGACTAATACTGGACTGAAACAAGGTTGTGTCCTGGCTCCTTGTCTTTTTAATCTTTTTATGTCTGACCTCCCAACTCATCTTAAACATATTAATGCCCATTCTCCCGCAATTTTAGGCAAGGAGATTAAATACCTACAATATGCCGATGATACTATTTTATTAAGTCAATCTGTCATAGGATTAAAAAGACTAATAGATTCTTTTAATCAATATGTTACCCAAAATGGACTTAAAATAAATATTAAAAAGACAAAAATAATGACTGTAGGGAAAACAAAATTAGGATTGAAAGAATGGAATATCAATGGTTTGGTCGTCGAATGTGTAAAATCGTATAAATATCTAGGAGTCACATTTGATGATAATATGTCGTTTAGGCAGCATTTTAATAACCTCGAGGCTAAGGGCACATCACTGTCATTTGCCTTTAGAAAACTGAGGGATAAGATAGCATGCCCAAATTATGACCATCTGTTGAAGGTTATGAAATCAAAATTGATACCATCTTTAGATTACGGTTCTATTATCTTCCGTGGCAAAGACGCAAAAATCCTTGACGACATCGAAGTAAGAACTTACAAATCAGTTTTTAAGATACCCAGATATATTAGCCGTGCCAATATAAGATTAGAATTTGGCCTAAAAAGACAAATCTTGGCTAGACAATCTACATTTTTAAAAACATTATTGTCATTGTCTCGTGCTGAAGAAGGTTCTCTTCGAGTGTTGGCTCGAGATGATGAGAAATGAGTATGCGAGCAGCTGGCAAACATTCCTAAAAGAATGCCTATGTAATTTTGATTGCCCAAATTTAGAAGATGAAATCAGCAGTAAAATTGTCTATAAAAAATTAATCAATCAGCCATTTTTTTGTCGACTTTAATAGATAAAGATGAACTTAGGGGAAAAAATCATTTATGGTCAATTGTAAACTCCTTTGGTAAATTGGCTCCCCAACCATATCTGTCGTTTTACTTAAATCCCTTAATTAAGAATAAATTTATGTTACTACGGTTCGGAAGATATCCGACTAAAGATGGAATCCCAAAATGGGAAAATAAATGGCCTTCCAATTTGTGTAGGTTATGTGGGTCCAGCGAGGAAACTTTAGTGCATATAGTAACTTTATGCCCCCAATTGTTAGTAGAGCAGAAAACCATCTTAAAGCCTATTTTTAATGAATTGGGGGTAAGATCTTGTAGAAATGCCATCATCTTTTGCCTTAGCGGTGTCAACGCTTATCTTATCTCCCGATTTGTTAAGTTTACTATTATAGCTGAAAGGAAACTTCGTAATACTGTTAACTGAATGTGATAACTTTTATGACACGAAAATTATTTACAATGCTACATTACGTTTTTAGGGTTAAGTATTGTTTATTTTAAACCATTTTTAAATGCATTTTTATTGTCAATGTTGTTTCAATTGCAATTTTACTAAAGTTTCCTTCTAGAGTTTTGCATGGCATATTGATAATTTTAGCTGCTAGCATAAGATATTTTATTATTCGTTGCTAAAAGTTTTCCAGCACAACTGCACTTTATTGCTAACGTTGCTCCAAATGCAATTTTATTATGGCTGTTTTTATCTTTTGTAAACTCACATAGTTTTAAAGTCTTTTTGGAGAATATTGTATGGTATATTGTAAACAATGGCAGCTAGCACAAAGCACTTTATTTCTTGATTGCCGATCATTCGCTGCTAAATAACTTATGTTGATGCTTATTTGTAGATCTTGCTTGAATATAAATGTACACTATAGTTACAAAATATTTATGAAGGGATCATGAATTTTTTTGTCTTTTATTTGATTGTCATAATCCTATTTTAATTTTATTTTATATGTGTACTTTGCTGTTTGTAATGATTTTAAATAATCAACAAATAAATAAATACCTATCACTTCATCAGTGTTTCCCTTGGAAATAAAAGTCCATGTCTGTGTTGTGAAACAGAGAAGTAAACTAAATTAAATACATTCAAATAAAACTTAACGTGGCGTAGGCTTTTTTAGCTATTACTCTCACTTTTGCTGTCCCTCCTTTGAATCTTCTTCATATTGCAATAGGTGAATTCATATCTCTCTCTTCCTTCTTAATATCAGTATCACTTTAAACTCAAACTCCTTCCTTCCTTTGTCCAACAAATCACATGCTGAAAGCAATGAAGAGCACTATAGACAAATACTAGGTCCGGGCAATATCATTCCCTTTAGCTTTTATTCTTTCTTTCAAGATCTAGTCTAGTGCCAGGTTATACAGTATGATGCTTTTATTCTGATTTCCCTTTTATTCTTCTTTTCTCCTTTATCCCAGTCGCCATTCAGAATCCTTATGTATAGGTTTCAATGTCAGCAATTCATTTTAGTCTTTGAAATTAAATTTTGCATTTTTTCCCATTCCCTTCTTTGGTACCCACCTGGGTAAACTGCCACCTTCCTCGAATGTAGCAGGTCTGTATGCTTCATTGACGAGGGGTTGAAGTCCACAAGCCTTCAGATGACTTCTCTTCATTTCAGCATCTTCCACAATTTGGGTATCATCTCCATATGAAAATAATATAAGCCCATGGAATTCTACAATCTCAACTATAGATCTCACATTGAGATTGAAGAAAAGAAGGTTTAGGGGAGAACCCTGTGGTACCCCGGAAACTAAAAGGTGTGGTTTGGACCTGTGTTGGGGTGAATGCACCTGAAAAGTGCGATCATGTGGAAAATAGCTCAGCCAACCCAGGGCTGTGCTGTGCACACCCATATCTCCTAATCTGGAAAGCAAAATGGAGTGGTTCACAGTGTTGAATGCAGCACTAAGATCCAAAAGGATCAGTGCCGCAGCACCACCCACGTCTTGCTGTTGGGTTCCCCAACTCCTCGGGATCGGAATGATGCTCAAAAATGGTCCACCTCTTGAGTCTGAGTGCTATTACAGCACAGATCAGTGAAGCGATCAAGCGAGGGAAGGAAAGGGTGGGGGCAGCAGGGAAGGAGACCTATAATGACAAACAAAAGAGAAGAGGCAATAATCAACCGAATGATAATCTTTCTAGACCTTTCTAACAATTGCTGATTTATAGGGTAAGCTACCTGTAAAGAAAAATAACTGTTCCATTGCGTATACCCAGAGTGTCTAGAATCTTCCAGGACAAGGTCGCCAGGAATCCTTTGACCCCCTTGGTAGCATACAATAAACTAGTTTTACTACAGAAAGGAGAAAAGACAAAGCCAGTGACAGTGCGTGAGTAAGACTCTATTGGTAATGTAAATGAGCACTTGGTTATATGCTTGTGTACATATGACATAACCTACCCTTGTAACCTTGGGCCTCGCTTCACAGAGGATGTAAGAGACTGTATTACGGCTTTACCACAATCCCCTGTTAGAGTAGGGCAAGAACAACATAAACGTTATATTTAACCAAAGCCTTTAGATCCTATAGAGACTAATTATTTCACTATAAGAAATTAATTGTTCCTGTAATTCACCGTTTTAACCCAACCGGGTCGTTTTCAAGGACAAGGACTAACATAAAAAGACACACAAGGTTTGGACATCAACTTGAAGCACAAACATTAATTGTATCACTGTATTGCTTGATCAGGTTGTTTCTCCCAAATGTAGCATATTCATCTATATACATTTACAGATGTATGGCTTCTGGCTCCCCTCCACATGAGTTCACGGAAATGTAAACTTGCCAACGTGAGGGGAGTAAATCGCACGTGAAAGTTAATGCACTTGTCCTGCGAGAGCTCACCGAAAGTGAAACTCGCCAACGTGACAAGTACGACTCAAAATAACCCCCCCCACAATAGCGCAAGTATTCCTACCACCCGCAAGAGACAACATACGTATGTCTCGCCAGCGGGGGGAACACCTTGCGCTATGCGTAGTCTGGTAAATATGTGGCCCAAAACAGCAGAATTCCATGACCATGAGGAATCCCGTTGACTCCTCATTCGTTAGGAGTGATATGCCACAACAAAACAAAAATGTACACCAATCTTAATAAAACTCATCACGATAAACAGAGGTGCAGCGCACCCTTACCGGACCCTTGTGCAGCTCTGCAACATGGCTCCAAGGCTCCGACCCGGGACACAGAATACTCAGCAGGGTCATGGGGCGTGGTAGTGTCTTTATCGGATGTCCGCTCTCCCGTCGACGTAGACGTGCCGCCGCTGGTACTCATGGAACTTGTAGTCTCTTGGGTTCCGGCGGCATATCTCCACCCTTGGATGAATGTGGTGGGCAGGACAGGGTTCAGGTGGGGGTCATGACACTAGCTGACAGTGACAGATATTCTGTATCACCGAGGAGGGCTAATTCTGTACTGCGACCAGTCCTGAAGCCTGATTGCGAAGGGTGCAATAAGCCATTTAGTTCGATGTAGGATGAGAACTGCAGATTAGCATGTTGCGCCAGGACTTTGGCCAAGGTAGGCAAAAGTGATATAGGCCTGTAATTTGAACCATTCGAGAGGGTCAATATTTGTTTTTTTAGTAGAGGTGGAACCAAAGCAATCTTTCATGCTAGAGGAGCAATGTCTTCTGTCAAGGAAGTATTCAGTAGTTGTGTGAATTGCTCCATGACTTGCAATGCAAGTTTGCCCAATATTGAGGGTGAACAGGGGTCAAGTGGAGAACCTGATCTAGTAGCTCCAAGCAAAGATCTATATGACGTTGCGCCTAAAGGATGGAAACTATTCAATGTGCAGATTGAGCTAGGAGGAACTTCAAAAGGACTAACCAAAGGAGTGCCTGCAAAGGTGGACTGAATATCTTCTACTTTAGAAAAAAGTCTGCAATTTCATTGCATTGAACTTGTGTGAGAGGGGTAATAGGGACAGCACTGACCTGGCCCCAAAGGTTCTTGGCTACCCTAATCCCAGTTTTAGGGCAGTTCTCGGCCACAGTGATTTTGGCCAAGTAAAATTTGGCTTTAGCAGTGCTACGTTTTTTTGGGTAATCTTTTAAAGCTAATTGGTATCTTAATTTGTCCTCATGTCTGTAGGTTTTTTGCTATCCTCTTTCCAAACCATTACGCAATTTTTTTATTTGGTGTATTGAATCATTGTACCATGGAGTAGGGGTAGGAATTCAATGTAGTTTTTTTACCAGAAATGGGAACTAACACATTGAGTGAGGCTCTGATCCAGGAATCTAAAGCATGAATGTCAGAATCTACTGACTAACTCAGTGTGGGACAATTGGCTTGAAGTAAATAATTGAGGGCAGGAACATTAAGCTTAGAAAAGCTCCTACCAAAAGATGTCTTCGGATTCTCTATCGTTCCGGTCCCTAGTTGAGCATACAGGGAGAAGAGGACTGCAAAATGATTAGACTATGGCAAAGGTATAGGCTGGTCAGTCTGTAAGCTACTAAGGTTGGTGAAAATAGGATCCAGCATTTGGCCAGCAACATAAGTAGGGACATACGTAATGAGTTGAACGTTAAGAACCGTAAGGTCCTCTATAACAAACAAAGTCACCCGGCAATGTACTTTACCAAAATTGTTGTTAAGATCACCCAATATAGTAAAGTTAGAAACTTTAAGGTTGGGCAATGCGAGAGCTTAGGAGATACTAGAGCTCCAATTGGTCCAATTGACCGATGAGTGAAAAATTAAGGCTCTGGACAAGGTGAAGTTCTTGGTTAGCAGCAGTGAAAAAAGAAAATCTTCACAATTGGGGATTGTCAGCTTATCTATTTTGCAAACATAAGGAGTTAATGGACGGAGCACTGAAACTTTTCACTCACTCCCAGTCACAGATCTGGGTTGAATCCATCATCATTCTTTAGCTCACTTCGCCACCCCGGCTCAGACCCAGCCATATGCAAATCTGATGGGTACAGTCCAGCCTGAACTGCAAAGTCAGGTCTTCCCTGTCCATCATCTCCTTGTGTTTGCTTTGTTTGCCCGAAGTTGGCAGAGTATCCCCATATGTGGGTCCCTTGCTCAGTTTGCCACTGGATTCAAGCTAGCCTGGCTGATGAGGGGTGTTACCCCGAAACCGGTCCCAGGATGCTTGTTTCCGGTCTAGGGAAGACCTGGCTTGGCAGTTCGGGCTGGACTGTTCCCATGAGGATCAGGGTTAAGTCTGATTTGCATATGGCTGGGTCTGAACTGGGGTGGCGAAGTGAGCTAAAGAATGATGATGGACTCAACCCAGATCTGTAACTGGGGGTGAATGTCTGAGAAGTTTCAGCGCTCCGTCCATCACCACCTTGCCCCTTGGTTCTGCCCCACCTCTCCGAAGGGGTGGGGGAAATGGCTAGACCATGGGCCTTAGGGGAGGCCACACCAGGGAGCAGAATCTGGACTTGACAGCGGTAGTAAGCAGGATAAAGGGAGACAGGGAAGTTACTGGGCAGTGGAGTGGGTCACTGGGTTCAGCCCAGTCATAAATTTGACTTGAGGACTTTGGCCTTGGGGGTTGGGGTATTTAACTGCAGGCGTCTGGCACTGGGCCCTCTTTCTCCTGAGGATCCTGCAGAGGAGAGAGGTGCTGCTGAAGCATTGTGTGAGATGAGGGAGTGGGCATTGGAGGGAAGGGCTAAGGGAGCGACAAAGCCTTTGGATGGATAGGCTACTAGGCAGGAATGGATTACTAGGGCGGATATGGTTCTAAGGTAAAACGGTGTGATGGGTGGGGAGGGGGGTGTAGGAGTGCATAAGATTATCTAGGAGCGTCCACTGGCGAATTGCAGATGGCAAAATCTCAGTGAGGGTGCTGTCGAGTGGGGAACATTTGGTATAATGTGCCTAGGTAGATGCGGGCAAGGAGGGCTCGGGGTAGTGGTTAGCCCTACAGCAAAGGGAAAGGGCAGGAATGCACCATATTTAAGCAATATGGTGAATTCCTGTACTTTCTGCCTGCTCTGGCACCGGTTTGGCAGCCTAGCACCAACATAGGCACCTTTAAACCATGTGCAAAGGGGCCTCCTTTCCAGGCAAGATTGTTTTTGTGCAGGAAGGGGCACCTTCCTGCACAAAAACAATCCAGAGAGGTGTTTTCCTCTTTCTATGTGTACTGCAGAATGCAGCAAACATGGAAAGAGGAAAACAACTAGGAGAAATGAACATATTTCTCCTCATTATGCCTCACCTCGGGAGGCGTACGGATTTGATGCTTTCCTCAGGTTTACATCACTTTGTCAATCTGGGGCTAATTCCGTGGGTGTTGCATGAAAAAACCCACTGCAATGTCCATGGTACGCCTCTGGTGAGCAGAATAAGGCAACGTAGCGATTTGCGACTCAATGCCATGCAGGATGCCTTTGCGCGGCTTCGTAAATCTTTAAGTGGTGAAAAAGTGATGCAGGGCTCTCATAAATAAGCCCCCAGATTCATAGATCGCCAGTCTACTAGTTTGGCGTTTTCTCTATTAAACCCCTCTTCTAAATTAGTCCTGAAGTCCTTTCCATTAAAATGTATATAACTATGCACCTTCCCATTATAGATGATTTTATGTGCCACTTTTAATTTGATTTCTACCCAACTGCTTTATCAATTAGACCTTAGAAAACACATTAGCAGTGGCGACTTCTCCGCTAAAGCGGAGGAGCGTCGCCCCACTGTTCAGCGAGCAGTTTAAAAAGAAAAAAGAAAATGATAAAAGCGCAATGGTTTTATCATTTTACTTTTCTGTTCCTGCTTAGGTGCGGGCTGGGGCGGGACTGGGCTGGCCAGAGCAGGGTCCAGGGGGAGGAATGGTGAGCACACTCGAAGTGCTCATGACGGTTTGGCCGGCCGTCTTGGGCCAGCCAAACAGTCATGTGCATTTTGCATGTTCTCAACTGGTTGGTTTGCACAGCCTGGGTGGAGAACATGCTCAGACTCTCAGTCCCTCTCTGAGCGTCGAACCACCACTCTCAGACCAGTCACAACACTGCTGTAAGTCAGCGTTATGATTGGCTAAGGAAGTCTGTGAACCTGTGTGGTTCCTGGTGATGGAGCAAGGTTTCATAAATGAAACTTGCTTGTATTCAATCCTCCTCACAGTATTAATTTATTAAACTTGTATTGTTAATACTAACCTTTGCATTCACGACACAAAAGAAAAAGATGCTTGCCTATGTGTTATACTAATGAATAACGCTTGTCTGTAATCCAAAATGGCCGCTATGCGCGGGAAAACTCAATGCGCATGTCGCAACCATATCACATGGTGTGACGTCTTTCTTTGCTTGGTGGGAAACTTCTGCGCAGTGTGCATTAAAATGGCTGCTTGATGTTTTCACATGCTTCTGCTTGCTCTCATGTCATTATTAAATTGTCGTTTCCTAACGCTACTAACGCGGGATAGTATATATATTCAATTGGGAATAGAATAGAAATAGTGGGTATACAGTGAAACATTTTATTTGTGATTCTAATATTTTCTTCTTGCACTTTTATTAGTTCGTAAACTTGGGCCTGGGTTGGTGACCTGAAACTCGAGAGGCAAATGGTTCTGCGCATGTGTCTTGTGTGCCTGCCAAATGAAGTCAACCTGGACGAAGTCCAAGGCCGTAACCTGATGGCCGAAGATGTTGTACTAGTGCTTTCCTGTCACACATTGATACAATGTCTATGAAAATTGGTTTACATTTGTCATGAGACGGGTGGGAAATAAAGCGAATGTATTAATTTGAAGGGGTGGGAACGTAAAGACAATAGGCTTTACAATTTAGGCCAAATCAACATGGTGCGAGAATCCACCTCCTGTCCCTGTCCAATCAATCAATCAATCACAGAATTTGTAAAGCGCACTCCTTACCCGCGAGGGTCTCAAGGCGCTAGGGAAAAAAAGGGGGGGGGTTGCTGCTACTGGTCGAACAACCAGGTCTTGAGTAGCCTCCTGAAGGTCAGCAGGTCTTGGGTCTGTCGTAGGCTTAGTGGAAGGGTGTTCCAGGTCTTGGCGGCGAGGTGGGAGAAGGATCTGCCGCCGGTGGTAGTTCTTCGAATGCGAGGGACGGTGGTGAGGGAGAGGTCGGCGGAGCGGAGTTGGCGGTTGGGGACGTAGAAGAGGAGTCGTCTGTTGAGGTAGGCTGGGCCAGTCTTGTGGAGTGCCTTGTGTGCGTGGATGAGGAGTTTGAAGGAGATTCTCCTGTCGACGGGGAGCCAGTGCAGGTTCCTCAGGTGGGGGGTGATGTGGCTGTGGCGTGGTACATCGAGGATCAGGCGTGCGGAGGCGTTTTGTTTGCGTTGCAGTTGCTTGATGAGCTTGGCCGGGGTTCCCGCGTAGATGGCGTTCCCATAGTCAAGTCTGCTACTGACGAGGGCCTGGGTGACTGTTCTTCTTGTGTCTGTCGGGATCCACCTGTAGATCTTGCGAAGCATGCGGAGGGTGTTGAAGCAGGAGGATGAGACTGCGTTGACTTGCTTGGCCATGGAGAGCATTGAGTCGAGGATGACTCCCAGGTTGCGTGCGTGGTCGGTGGGTGTCGGGGCTGCTCCCAGCGTCGTTGGCCACCAGGAGTCGTCCCAGGCTGAGGGGTTGGAGCCGAGGATGAGGACCTCTGTCTTCTCCGTGTTCAGTTTTAGTCGGCTGATCTTCATCCAATCGGCGACGGCCTTCATTCCTTCATGGAGGTTCGATTTGGCGGCGAGGGGGTCCTTGGTGAGGGAGAAGATCAGTTGAGTGTCGTCGGCGTAGGAGATTATGTTGAGGTCGTGCTGTCTGGCGATGCGTGCGAGCGGGGCCATGTAGATGTTGAACAGTGTTGGGCTGAGAGACGATCCCTGGGGTACGCCGCAGATGATCTCGGAGGCTTCGGATCGGAATGGTGGGAGGCGGACTCTCTGGGTTCTGCCGGCGAGGAAGGAGGTGGCCCATTCCAGGGCCTTGTCTCGGATCCCTGCGTCGTGGAGGCGTGCGCGTAGAGTGCGGTGGCAGACAGTGTCGAAGGCGGCGGAGAGGTCCAGCAGGATGAGGGCTGCGGTCTCACCGTTGTCCAGCAGGATCCTGATGTCGTCGGTGGCGGCGATGAGGGCAGTCTCAGTGCTGTGGTTGCTGCGGAACCCCGATTGGGATGGGTCCATGATGCTGTTTTCTTCGAGGTATCGGGTTAGCTGTTTGTTGACGATCTTCTCGATGACCTTGGCTGGGAACGGAAGCAGGGAGATGGGCCGGAAGTTCTTGAGGTCTCTCGGGTCCGCCTTGGGTTTTTGAGTAGGGCGTTGATCTCTGCGTGTTTCCAGCTCTCTGGGAAGGTCGCGGTCTCGAAGGAGAGATTGATGATGTTGCACAGGTGGGGTGCGATGGAGCTGCTGGCTTTGTTGAAGATGTGGTGCGGGAAAGGGTCTGACGGGGAGCCGGAGTGTATTGTGCTCATGGTCTTGATGGTGTCCTCGATGTTCACGCTGGCCCAGGCTGGCAGGGGGTCGTGGTCGATGGTGTGCGGCGGGTCTGGTGCATCGATCTTAGTTGGGGCTGTCTGGGTGTTGAAGCTGTCGTGGATGTCGGCGATCTTGCGGTGGAAGAAGGTGGCGAGGGAATCGCACAGGGGTTGCGACGGCGGGATGTCGTTGGTGTTGGAGCTGGGGTTGGAGAGTTCCTTCACGATGTTGAAAAGCTCCTTGCTGTTGTGTGCGTTGTTGTCGAGGCGGTCTTTGAAGGAGATTCTCTTGGCGGACTTGATGAGGTGGTGGTGGTTACGGATGGCGTCTTTGTGGGCTGTGTGGCTGTCCGGTGTCTTATCACTGTGCCATTTCTTCTCTAGTTTCCGGCAGGTACGCTTGGAAGCTAGGAGTTCCGAGGTGAACCAGCTGGCTCTTTTGGTGGTGTCACTGTAGGTGAGTTTTTTCAGCGGGGCGAGGGTGTTGGCACAGTCGTCCATCCATCGTCTGAGGTTGCAGGCAGCGTCGTCGGTGTTCGATGGGTCGGAGGGAGGGCTGAGAGCGAGGGTTGCCCGAAGTTGGTCTTCGGTGACTTTGCTCCAGCAGCAGCGTGGGATCTGTTGGGTGCGGTGGTGTGTGGTGGGTTTCTGGAAGGTGAAATGGATGCAGCGGTGGTCGGTCCAGAGGAGTTCCGTGGTGTGGCTGAAGGAGACGTGGGAGCTTGAGGAGAAGATGGGGTCAAGCGTGTGGCCGGCGGAATGGGTCGGTGTTGTGACGAGCTGGCTCAGACCGAGGTTGGCGAGGTTGTCGATCAGGGTGGTGGAGTTGCTGTCGTTGTTGTTCTCCAGGTGAAAGTTCAGGTCTCCGAGGAGGATGTAGTAGGTAGAGGTCAGGGCGTGGTTGCTGATGAAGTCGGCGATGGAGTCGCTGAACTGGGGTCGGGGCCCAGGGGGTCTGTAGACAAGGGTGCCTCTAAGGGTGGTGTTGGGGTCCGTGTGGATCTGGAAGTGCATGTGTTCGGCGGTGCTGTGAGTGTCGTCGGTGCTGGTCGAGACCCTGATGGTGTTCTTGTGGACGATGGCGATTCCTCCTCCTACTGCGTTGACGCGGTCTCTGCGGGTGATCTTATAGCCGTCTGGGATGGCTATGGCGATGTCGGGGGCGGAGGAGTCGTTCATCCAGGTCTCTGTCAGGAAGGCGACGTCTGGTGATGATGTGTCGAGCAGGTCCCAGAGCTCGACGGCGTGTTTGCGTGCAGAGCGGGTGTTCAGTAGGATGCACCGGAGGTGGTTGAGGTCCTTCTTGGCGGGCGCCTCGGTGGCTCTGAGGCTGGTGTAGCTGCAGTTCCGGCAGGTGAAGGGACCATGGGTGCGTTTCGGGGCGGCCTTGAAGCAGTTGTGCGTCCGTCCGGGGTTGAGAGCGTGGAGTGTGGTGGCATCGTATCGGCGTCGGTCCTCGAGGCTGGAGCGGGGGCGCGCGGCCCAGGGGTTCTGGCGCTGGGCGCGGTCCAGGCGCGGACGGGTGCAGACGGGCTTGCCTTAGGCGCGCCTTCGGTGTGCCAGCGGCGCGGCCGCGCAGCGCTCGCCATATATGGGGAGGTGGGAGGGAGGAGCAGCTGGGAGGCGGGAGGCAGGGGCAGCGAATGGGCAGTCAGGGGGGCGGGGCCGCAGGGGACGCAGCGGTGGGAGTGGAGAGAGGCAGCGAGGGGCACAGAAGGCAAAATGGACACAAGGGAGGTGGGGGCAGCGAGGGAAACAGAGGAAAAAACAGGCACAGTACAATGGGGGCAGCGAGGGACACAGAAGGCAAAATGGACACAAGGGAGGTGGGGGCAGCGAGGGAAACAGAGGAAAAAATGGTCACAGTACAATGGGGGCAGCGAGGGACACAGAAGGCAAAATGGGCACAAGGGAGGTGGGGGCAGCGAGGGAAATAGAGGAAAAAACGGGCACAGTACAATGGGGGCAGCGAGGGACACAGAAGGCAAAATGGACACAAGGGAGGTGGGGGCAGCAAGGGAAACAGAGGAAAAGACGGGCACACTACAGTGGGGGCAGCGAGGGAAACAGAAGGCAAAATGGACACAAGGGAGATGGGGGCAGCGAGGGAAACAGAAGGAAAACGGGCACCGAGGCCACAAGCAGAGGGGCGAGCTTACCAGCAGCAGCAGAGGGCGGACAACACAGGCGGAGCTGTGTGGTGGGGGAGCGACCTACCTGGCAAGGTCAGAAGTAGTGGCCCCATATTTTAGCAACATTAAGGGGAGGTACATGGGCGTAGAAGGGTATAATAGAATATAGCATTAGTTAATTAGTCAGAGCAAGATTCCATGAGAGCATGCGTTCATGAAGAACAGGCGTCCATGCTGCCAGAGCGCGCTTAGCTCCAGACCGCCAAGCTGACTGATTGCAGACCGAGTCCCTGTCCAGAAGAAGTCCTGAGGAGGGGGCGGCAGAGTCCATTAGAAGGAAGGCACGGGAGAATCGAGGAGAAGTCGAGTATCAGAGAGGGGAACGGCGCAGGCGTCGTTGTAGAGAGGTCACCGGTCCTGTCCTGATCCTGGAGGAAGTCTTTGCTCTTCATCCTTCCTGGGTCCTACTCTTTCAACTCCTTGGCTAAGGGGTTTGGTTCTCGCACTTAGGTAATTATAATGCAACCTTTAGTTGCGCTGCTGTCTCTATCTTCTTCTCTTCTTTAAACACTGTCATTGATTAGCAATAATCATTTCTATGCTTAATCTTGGGTATTGCGATTAAGTACCATGTGGCTCTGTATTTTACTCTGCTAAATCTTTAGATAAACATTTTAAAACTTCCTAGCTCAGTGGTTATTTCAGGATTATGTACTATAATGAATGTCACTCATTTTAAATTTCCCAATTAGCAAAGGATTCATTGGTAAGTCATTACTCTTCATTCAGAAGGTAATTGGTAGCAGGGATTTTGATAGAGAGTAACAACTGATAAAACCCAGCGTAAGTATTAGCGTAGTATGAATGTATGGGCCCAAGTGAGCATCTGGTGTATGAATGCTGTTTGCTAGTATCGCGCTGGATCAGTTTTCTGGTTATCAGAGGATGGTTACTTTTTGTTAATTGGGTAATGAGAATTTTATTTGTATTTTTATGAACTAACATCCGCTTAAATTTTGAGTTTTGTTTTATGTTGTCCAGAATACCCCGGGGTAAAAGGAATAGCGGATGGTAAGTGGAAGCCATACGGCAGTGAGGTTATCTGTCAGGCAGAATTAGTACTGAAAAGTTAAGCAGGACTTTCAATACTCGTTAGGGATTCTATGCGTGTGAGTAATAGCAAAAGAGTACGCTGGTGAAAATTTGACGTTATATCACCTAGAAAGGGTAACATTGGAGAAGTAACAGGTACTTCTGGAGCTTGTGTGAAGAGTAGACGGAAGTGTTTTACTCGTAGTGTATGTTTAGTAAACGGAAAGGTTTTACTAAGTGTGAGAGAAAACTATCTTTTCTATTTTAGAGAAACTGGCACGATAGCGAATGTTTTATGTTGTTACTGAAATTTAAGATTTATAGAGAAAATAAGTTTGCGTAAATTTTTGTAAAGGGAGGGTCAGTTGCCGGAGAGGGAACTGACATCACAAAACGCCGCGCTGAGATTGGTTGAATCAGCGGGTGGGGAAAAAAACCCTTGTAAAGGAGGGGTCAGTAGTCAGGAGTAGTACTGACGTCATAGGTGCCGCACTGGGATTGGTTAAACCAGCAAGGACAGAAAAGAGCAGATTGTAAAGGAGGGGTTGACAGATAAACGTCACCAAAAGGCCGGATTGGATTGGTTCAGAAATAAAAGTTAGCAGAGACTTGATTGGTTGATATTTTAGAAGCTAAAATCTTAGTGGATAAAGATTGCATGTTAAAACGCGATCCGACTTTAACAGGAACTCATCCGGATAGGAGATTCCTAGGTTTTGCAGAATATAATTTTGTACACCGAAGATTAGATAGAATGTACGGAGATAAGAGAAAAATGTCCTTTCTGCAAAAGATTAAGAACTATTTTAAAAAGGATAAACCACTCAAAACTAGAGAAGGAATTATTATTCCACCAGCTAAAACGCCCGCTTCATTCATGATGATGGAGAGAGGTTATCATACTTGTGTATGGATGGAGAATTGGATAGAATATACCAAAAATGATGGAATACTAGCATTTCCCGAGAATGGCACGTTCAATGGGCGAATTCTACAAAACTTGAGATTGAGGATGAATGACTTAGAACCCAGACCTAGATTAACTCAGTACGAAGCTCTAGAAGAATGGGAAACCGAGGCATTTGAGCGGAACCGATCTAGAAGTAATAGGAGTTATCCAGGATTTTTCCCCAGATACCTACATGAGTCTAGGAATGGTCAGATGAAACAATGGAGAAGGGCAATGATTACAGAAGGATTATATCCATTGTTCTCAGCAGAGGAGAAATTAGGAAGTAAGTGCACAGAAAAAACAAAACATTTAATGAGAAATGAGGAGTCTGAAGACGAATTTATGGAGGAAATGTTAAGAAATCCCCCACCATATCAGGAAGGGACAAGTGGATGCACCCCAAGTGCACCACCAAAAACTCCATTAGTGCCACAGGTAATGCATGAATTCACCACGAGTAGAATACTTCATGACAAAGAAAAAGAAGCCCTAGAAAAGACCAGAGCAGAATTAATACAGAAAATAACTCAGATAAAAGTACACCCTGATTTGTTGACCATACCAGTAACAATTGGTCCAGTAGTTCCATTATATGGTACTCAGGGAAGCTGTCCTCCACTGATACTTACACCTACTCCTGCGAATAATCCAAAACCTGAAGCTCCAGTTATAATTGAGGATCAATTTAGTGACTGTGAATCCACAATATCACTCATGGACTTGCCAATACGAGGTTCTGTAAATAGTACTCCCAGAAAAGATGTATCTGGATGTTCATAAGATGTAAGTTTAATAACTTCATCGGGAGCAAAAAGTGCCACCATAGTAACACCTGAAGATCTAGAAAGATGGGTGCAAGGGTCAGTTAAACAGTGCACACCTCCGAAAATAATGGACATTCATAAATTGAAAGTCGAATTAGAAGAAATAATAGCAGGAAATGTAGGACTAGAACGCTTAAATACCTATGATGAAGAAGAATTATTGTTTCTGTGCAGGAGTATCACCAGAAATGTAAGGTTATTTCATGAAAAATTATCCAATTTAGCACTACAGATGGGAATAGAAATAGGGAGATCAAAGGGACTACAGAAACCCTATAGAGCAGAATTTTCAGACAAAGATTTAGAAAATATGAATGCCTCTGGAAGAAGATTACAAATAAGAGAATTAATGTTAGTTTTGCAAAAATGGGGAGACCTAGATAAATGGAAAACTAGGTGGGCCAAGAAAAAGGAAGAAGCACGAACAAGTAGAACAGCATCAGAATATGTGATGAAGAAAACAGGGAAACCAGATCAAATGTATCCCAAGCGAGAAGTTGCGGGAGGAGGATATGTACATGTCCCATGGAGCAGACAGGATATTTTGTCATTTACGAATGATTTTCCAAAATTGAGAGAAAAACCAATTGAATGGTACAAGCAGGTTGACAGGTTTGTGAAGGTGTCAAGGGTATTGTTAAAAGACTTAGATGGTTTGTTTGACATAGTGGTACCTGCCGATTTGTGGACAGATTGTAAAATTACAGTTGATTGGCCTAGTGATGAATATCCTAGAGATCCGAAAACAGGTGCCCCGTCAAATGATGTGATGAAAAAGTAAAGGGAAAATACCACCGAAAGAAACAGATTGGGTAAAAATAGATCGAACTACCCAAGAAGCTAATGAATCAGTACATTCTTACTATGAGCGTCTATTGCAGGTATTTAAACAGTATAGTGGATTTGAGGACATTGGAGACAAGAACATGAGTCAGTTTGTGTATCAGTTTGTTTATGGTCTGATGCCAGAGATTTGTCAAATGATTAAACAGCATATGTTGTGTTGGCAAGGGAAACTTATCGACAAAATTTTGAAATATGCGAAATATTGTGGAGACGATATTGAGGATAGACATAAGAAATTGCAGGAAAAAGTGATGTGGGCACAGGTGAAAATGGCTTAGAAACAGGGAATTAATTTGGAAAATCCCTGTGAAAATCAAGGAAAAGATTCTGGAACGAATGGTGATACTGGGAATGGTGGAAAATTTAGAGGACGAATGAGTAGAGAAGAAGCTAAAAAGAAATTGCCTTGTCATGGATGCAGAAAATTGGGGCATTGGAAGGATGAATGTAAAAAGATCCGGAATAATAATGGCCCAAATCAAAATTTAAATCCACAGACGCAGAATGACTCACAGCAGGGTGCAAATCCTCAGAGTCAGTTGCCACCTGCACCTATTCAGGGTAATGTAAGCAGAGCAAAGCATGGTACAGACATCGGATATCAAGGAGGAAGTGGTAAGAATGATTATATGACATCACAATTTCTTTTGCAGGACGATTTCTGTCAATACAGTCCATGACGGTGCCTAGGAGATGGGAAGAAGGAGTGCATACTTGGCGCATCCTTACAGGTAGATCAGTCAGGTCCATATGTTGAAGGGAATGTGAAAGGTAATAATATTACTTTCCTTTTGGACACTGATGCTACCCGGTCTACTGTGAGAACAGCAGACATTCCAGACCTTCCTCTCTCTGGTGAAAATATCCAAGTAGTGGGGGTAGCTAATCAGCGGGATTAGAACACCTCTTACCGAACCAATGGAAGTTAAAATTGGAAACTTCAGAGAAATGCATCAATTTGTAGTATGTGATTCCAGTCCAGTAAACTTATTAGGTAGGGATTTGTTGTGCAAGATGAATTGTACCATTTTCTGCACACCCGATGGTGTGGCCGTTCAGACACCAGATGAAGACCATGTATATAAAATTATGATTGCAAAACAAGGTACAGAAGTGGATGAGATGTTTTCATTAATAACAAAAGATGAGTTGCCAGAAGAATTAAAAGGTACAGTAAACCCCATAGTATGGGATTTCACCGGAAAAGAAGTAGGACTTATGGCTAAAATAGATCCAGTTAAAATTACTGTAAAGGAAGGTGCAATTTTCCCAAATACCCGACAGTACAAAATGAGTGCAGAAGTAAAAGCAGGAGTCATTGAAGAAATAAATCGAATGGTAGAACAAAACATACTAAAAGAAGTAATGAGTAGCCCATGTAATTCACCAATAATGGGATTAAAGAAACCTAGTGGAAAATATAGGATTGTTCAGGACCTGAGGAAAATAAATAAGATTGTAGAACCATGTTGTCCCATAGTACCAAATCCTGCAGTAATTCTATACCAGATTCCGTGGAGTGCAGGATGGTTCACAGTAATTGATTTGTGTCAAGCGTTCTTTTCAATACCATTACATCCAGACAGCCAGTATCTTTTCTCATTTAAATTTGAGAACAAAGTTTATGTGTGGAATCGTGTTCCTCAGGGGTACACAGAAAGTCCTTCTATTTTCAACCAGATACTGAAAAAGTACCTTGAAAAATGAGTGATGCCAGGAAGCTCAGTTTTAGTCCAATATATCGACGACTTATTGGTGGCATCGAACACCAGAGAGGACTGTGTGCTTGATTCCATAGCATTATTAAATCTTTTGGCAGAAGAAGGGCATAAGGTTTCACCTGAAAAATTGCAATTCTGTACAACAGCTGTTAAGTATCTGGGACACCAAATTGAGAGAGGAAAAAGAAGAGTAACAGCTGAAAGAGTAGCTTTAATAAAGAAAATGCAAATTCCTGTAACACAAAGACAAGTGAGAATGTTCCTAGGAATAGTAGGTTACTGTCGACAATGGATACCAGGATTTTCCATGTTAGCTAAGCCCTTAATTAACATGACGAAGAAGAAAGCAAAGGACCCTGTGGAGTGGGAGGATGAAAGTGTAGAAGCTTTTGTAAAATTGAGAAATGCCCTATGTTCAGCACCTGCCTTAGGCATGCCTGATTATAAAAGAGAATTTGCATTGTTCTGTCATGAGAGAGAAAATTGTGCACTTTCTGTCCTAACTCAAAGACATGGACTAGAAAGACGTCCTATAGCATATTTTTCTGCTACATTGGACCCAGTAGCAGCCGCATTGCCAGGATGCCTAAAAGCAGTGGCGGCTACTTGTTTGAGCATTGAACAAAGTGAGTCAATTGTGATGGGACACCCTGTAAAAGTGTATGTTCCACATGCAGTTGTCATTCTGTTGACAAGAACCCGAACTCAGCATCTTACGCCTAGTCGGCTGACTAAATACGAAAGAATCATAATGGGTGCTGAAAATGTGAACATGGTAAGGTGTACTATAATAAATCCAGCAACCTTACTACCAGACCCACGTCATGAGAGAATTAAAGATGATGAAGACGATGAACATGATTGTATACAAATCACAGAAATATGCACAAAACCACGCCCAGATATAGAGGAACAGCCACTTAAAAAGCCAGACAGGGAGCTATTTGTTGATGGTTCATGTCAAAGACATGAAGATGGTAAACTAACTGCTGCCTATGCGGTATGTGAATTAACTGGAATAGTTGAAGCATCCTATTTACCAGGAGTCAAATCTGCACAAGTAGCTGAATTAATTGCGTTGATAAAAGCATGCAAAATTGGGAGGAATCAGAGAGTGACCATATTTACAGATAGCCAATATGGTTACGGGGTTGTGCACGATTTTGGCCAACTATGGATGCAGAGGGATTTCATGACTTCTTCAGGATCCCCCATTAAAAATGGACAATTTGTAAGGGAATTGCTAGAAGCAATACAATCACCAAAAGAATTGGCTGTGGTGAAATGTGCCGCACACCAGTCAGGAGATGACTGGGTGGTAGTCGGTAACAGATATGCAGATCTGGTGGCTCAACATTGTGCCAAAACCAGAATGTCAGTCAATAAGAGGGTGGAAAGAATGGGAATCAGCTGCCAACTTATGCTGTATATGCCACCTGAAACTAGGAATGAGGTGAAGAAATTGCAAGATGAGGTTGATGAAAGTGAGAAGAATTTGTGGATTAAAGTGGGTTGTTCCCAAAGAGGAGATGATGAAGTATGGATCAGTGCTGATGGCAGACCAGTCATGCCAGACTGTTTACTCTCACAAATGGCTAGAATGCATCATGGAGACTAAGCCTGGGCGTAGTTCGCGAAGTAGCGCTACGCGAAGCTACGCAAAGTGCAGTTCGCACTACGCGAGCTACGCGTAGCACTACGCGAACTGCGTAGTGCACTGTTCGCAATGATTGCACAGTGCCGGATGCTTGTCCGCACTGTGCAATCATTGAAAACGGCATCTTGCACAGTGCGAGCTGTCTTTTACTGCCGCTCGAGTAGATTTTTACTCGAGCGGCAGCTTTCTCAACGCGGACTGGTAGTTTCTCATCGCGAGCGTTCGCGAGCATACGCGAGCGGTCACGAGCAATGAGAAACCTGACATCCCCGCGTTGAGAATCTCGCCGGGAGGTTTATTTTCCACGCTCGCGATCGGCAACTTGATGTTGCTGATCGCGAACGAGGAAAAAGTCTCGCCGGGATGTCATTTTGCTTGCTCGCGGTCGCCAACTTGACGTTGAGGACCGCGAGCAAGCAAAAAATGACCGCTGCACTACGCTACGCGTGTTTGCACTGTGCTACGTGCAATTCGCGTTGTGCGAAGTAGCGCAAACTTCGCAAACTACGCGAGCGTAGCGTAGTGCTTTGCCCAGGGTTAATGGAGACACACACATAGGGAGAGATGCAATGATTAGGCTGTTCAGACAAAATTGGTACAATCCCAAATTCAGGGCTGTTGCAGAGAGTCTTTGCCAGAGATGTCTAACTTGCCAGATGCATAATCCGGGGAGGAAGACAGTAATTGGATTTGGAAAAATTGGAAAGGCAGAGGGTCCATTTATGAGACTTCAGTTTGATTTCATACAGTTACCACCATGTAGAGGGCTGAAATATGTACTAGTCATAGTGTGTCTGTTTTCAAAGTGGATGGAGGCTTACCCTACTAGGAGAAATGACAGCATTACAGTTGCAAAACTGTTGCTACGAGAGCTCATTCCTAGGTTTGGTTTTCCCGTAACTTTGGAATCAGATAGAGGAAAACATTTTAACAGCGAAGTGATTCAAATAATCTGTGAAGCATTTCAAATAAAACAGAAACTGCACTGTGCATATCGTCCAGAAGCTTCTGGAGTGGTTGAACAATTGAATGGCACTATAAAGTCAAGACTGGGAAAAATGTGTGCATCAACATCATTAGAGTGGCCAGATGCATTACCACTCGTTTTAATGGGACTCAGAAGTATACCTGACAGAAACACAGGATTGAGCCCCCACGAAATAATGATGGGAAGAGCAATGAGACAAACACATGTTCCCACAAACAAACTGGTGAATATATCTGATGATATGGTTCTGGACTATTGCAAAGGATTGGCTGACCTAGTGCGTTCTGACTCTCATCAGGTTGGAGAAGACGCAGTTTCCAGGCAGCCCGAGCAAGAACATGATCTGAATCCTGGTGACTAGGTGGTAGTGAAGAATCACACCAGAGAAACGTGTCTATCACCTAGATGGGGCAGACCGTGTCAAGTCATACTGACAACGAATACAGCAGTGAAGTGTGCCGGATTTCCTAATTGGATCCATGTAAGTCACACCAAGAGAGTACCAGATCCCGAGGAAGAGAATCCTCAGACAACGCTGTCTTGTGGTTTGTTGCCTGCCTTGTTATGTTGGCCTAGGCCTAGCTGCCATGCTGCTTTTCTTTGCGCACGTTACACTGAGCCAGGGCTCCCTCACCCTTTGCTCTTGCCAATTTCTTTTGCGCTGTCTGCATTTTCTGTCTTTCACCTTTTCTCTTGTTCGATTTGGGCTGAGACTGCACAACATGTACAAGGTCGCATAACAATGTATTTCGGTTCTTCCTGATATGGCCAGTCTCGCGCACCCAGACATAACATTAAGCGCAATTGCCATGAAACTTTGTGTGCCTTTAATACTGCAGTTTTTACTGGCGCTGCACACTCGGAGGAATCCTTTCCAGTGAGAAGAGCTGTGATTGTCTGCTGATGTAGTTCTGCATCTAGAGACCGAGGTATGAGGGTTCGCTAGTCAAAGCCCAGAGGTCTTCTATTTTTATAATAAACTATCTTACTGCAAGGGGAGGGTGGTAATGTTATTTATACATTTATCCACTGAGTTATGAGATGCTTTCCCGTTTGTATTCTATGGAATTGTAACCATGCTGCTTATATTATTCATATGCATTATGCTATTAGTACTGACACGTGTACTGTACATTAGAGCACGTAAGTTGGAATAAACATTTTAACCTATCCAGTGTCTCTTCCTACGCACCTTGTGGACAAGTACGAGTGAGTGACGAAAGAGTGTTCTTGCTACTGCGAGTCCTGAGATAAAGATACCGTGTTCTGGGTTGTCCAATCATTGGTACTTGGGTGCTAATGGGATGCTAAGCTAGTTGGGTTGGGGTTTTTGGGTGCTACGGTATATGGTAGGCAAACCACTGTATTCCGGGGTCCCATTATCCTGTGCATAGCTCTGTGTATGTGCAGAAACCTTATGACATGGCGCGACCACCGTGGGGCTGCTTATCTGCGAGACGCTTGAGTAGTACTTGTGCTTGTCCACAAAACCCTCACGTACGCTTCCGGAGGCGTAAGTGACGGTGATTCCTCCTATATTGAACGTTTTATAGGTTTTTTCAAGCTTGAAGTTATTAAAAAGGTTACATAAATAACCCATTTTGTGCTCCCTGTTAGGTTGTCGAATACAATTGTTTAGTTATGGCTGGTGTGGCGATAGCTGCACATAGCCGAGGACCACTCCGAGAACACCTAGGTGTATACGGAGTGCCCGATGCTGGGGTCGAGTTGGTCTTTGTGGTTCAAGCCGATCCGGCTTATCACTTTGAAGTGTTTTACACTTGGATCACTTTTGAGGCGGTGGATGCAGGTGATAAACTGTTTCATGAATATAAACCCACCGCTATTCCTGCTGCCTATCGACCCTATACTAATCTTGAAGTGCCTCTCACGGCTTGGCAGCACCGTGTTTGGTTTAATGGCGCCCTCCCACAACCAACTACCGCAGTTCGTTTAGGCCCCTTATCCATACTGGGGGCCACTTGGCCTGTATTGGCCGGGTATACCCCGCATCCAAATTATCTGGCATTACCGATTGCGGAACTGCGCACTATGCATACCGAACTGGTGCGAGTGCATCGAGCCTTAGTGACATACGTTACAGGTAGCCTCCATGGAGCTGCTCCTGTAGTCGCTGGCCAACCAGCTGTTGCAACTGGAGTGACCATAAGTCCTGTCATGGTAAATTCTGTGATGGGCAAACATCCACAAAATAAGGATGATTATCCTTACTGGCTTGCAGAAAAGTTCAATCAGATAGAAGCGGTGTTTCCACATACATCCCCGGTGGATAAACACCGCATCCTTACGATAAGTTTGCCAAAAGACTTAATCCCCGATTTGACATCATGTGAAAACTGGGGTAAGGTGTTCGCAGCAGTTTATTCAAAATGTTTTGGTACTCCTTCCATGACGGTTCTACCCTCTGTAATTAAAAAAGTACAGGACGAACATGGCCCTGAAGCGGCTGTGGAATTAGGGATGAGACTAGTGGGAGTGTTTGATGTAGTAGCTGAACTGATCCTTGGAAATGTCAAGGGCGATGCTATGAACTTTCAAGTAGCGAATGCTTTGGCTTTGGTCCCAGAGTTGGACAGGCCTCGCGAATTACCGAAAATTATTGCCCGGGCTTATAAAACAATTGGAAGAAACAGCCTAGGCAACAAGCCTTTTGTAAAAATGCAAACTCAATCGCAAACACAAGTTACACAAACAAAAAGTACATCTGAGAAAGATGATAGACCAGTCTTCACTAAAAAGAGTTGGAGACAGAAAAAACAGGGTAAGCAACAAAAGAAGCCGGGGTCGAGAGGCGTATCCCCAGTTTCAGTTTCTTCTGAACGTACATATGATTTACGTGATAGGTCGAGAATTAAATCACCAGAAAGGTTTCAGAGCTCTGATACGCGTTCTCCTCGTTCTTCACAGGCCCAGACGTCGTCACAGGCTGGTGGAGGAGGACGGCAAGATAGAGGAAGGGGCCGAGAGGCTCCCCAGGAGCGAGACCAACCTCGACAACAAGTCAGAGGGAAAGCAGAAGACTTTCACCTTCCTCGACCGCAATTTCAAAAGAAAAAAGTTGCCGCTGTAACAGCGAAATATGCCACAGACCGTGAGAACGAGACTCCAGAATTGGACGTGGGCAGTGACCCTCCTAGACAGCGCCGCGGAAGTTACCATAGTGCGGGAGGCGCTACGTCCTCATATGGAGGCGACAGCAACTGAAACATTCGTTACTGTAGAGACAGCTGACACGAGAGTGGCACCCCCTGACAGACTTTACAACATAGTCATCCAAATTGAAGGTGACATACCGCGTGAAATAAAAGGGATTTTTGGGAAAATCTAACCTCTTCATATGACATTTTGTTAGCAGAGGTGGATTGGCCACCCCCATTCGTTTTAGCTGCACATAAAGGAGAGGAGGTAATCCTTCCAAGCTTTTCACGGCATGTCCCAAAAGACAAAGCTGAAGCACTTGCAGCTGAGTGGGCTGTGTACCTGGCACCAGAGTTATACCGCAACCATGTGGGATGGGATGAAGAATCACCTCCTCATGCAATACCTTTGCGGTCACTACCGCAGCCACAACCCCAATATCCCATCAAACGGCAGGCAAAAGGCCCCGTCTCCGAAATTCTGACACAGTTGGAATATCAGGGAGTAATCGAACCATGCGTATCACCTATGAACAATCCCCTTTTCGTGGTTTCTAAACCCGATGGATCGTACCGCTTAGTTTTGGATTACCGGCATTTAAATTCCCATTGTCGGAACTTTGCGGTACAGAATACACATAGTTCTGCGCTTGTAGACAGTCTTGTTCGTAAAAAATATAAAACGACACTTGACCTTTCAAACGGTTTCTACACGCACAACCTAGCCCCGGAGAGTGGCCAATGGACCGCATTCACTTCCGGTGGTAAATTATTCCAGTTCCGGCGTTTACCCATGGGCTACAAAAATAGTCCGGGTATATTCGCCGCCCGTGTTGTTTCTTTGTTAAATGACATTGATCAAGACGCATGTTCGTACGTAGATGACATCTATCTGACAGACGACGAGTTATATCAGCATCTGTCCCGTGTGGACCTCATTATTCTTGAATTTGCGGAGCAGGGTTACAAATTTAACTTTGCTAAGTCACACATTGCTGAATTTACCGTTCTGTTCTTGGGCTATGAGCTCAATAACGAAGGTAAGGGCTTAGCCCCCATTTCTTGGAAAAATGTGCACATTTGTGCCCCCAAATACTCTGAAGAAACTTCAGTCTTTGCTGGGTTTCCTGAATTTCGGGCGTACTTACATTCCCGAATATGCCCAGCGTATCAAGCCTTTGTATGCTTTGATACAACCTACTTATTCAAGGTCTTGCTGGCTGCCTGAGCATACCTTAATTCTGCAGTCTTTGCAGACAGACCTATTGGAGTCTAAATATCTTTTGACTCGTGATAACCACACAAACCTGGTGATTACAATAATTCCGGGGGCGGTGGGATTCACGTACTTAACCTTTAATGAAGGTGATACAGTACCCATCGCATACAAGTCGCATCTGTACACTTCCGCTGAATTACGCTTTACATCTGTCGAAAAAGTTCTAACTGCAGTGCAAATGGCGATTCTAAAAGAACGCACACTGGCACAGGGAAAGCGAATTCTGGTGGTAACACCCTGTCCTGCCCTAGAGGCAGTAACAAAGGCAAGTGTACCGAACTCAAAAGCAATGCATCCCCGTTGGATACAATGGGCTACATCCTTGACGTCATCAGACGTCACTTTTATTTTCGATTCTTCTCTTCAGACTCAGGAGTTCTTACAGTATGAATTCGTTCATCCTCCTCCTCTGTTTATATTGCCGCTTGAGGATTACAAATGTGTGATCTACACAGATGGTTCGGCGCAACCGGCCACTGGGTCCAAGCACGCTTATTCAGCTGCATGTGCTATTGTTGCGGGTTCCTTTGTAAATGGAACGTTCAAATCCTCTGTAGTGCACACTCGCACACTTGGAGATAGTACCGCACAATTGGCCGAGCTGCATGCATTGCTACTTGCGCTTGAGTTCGCTTCTCAGGATGAGACCACTCTTATTGTATGTGATTCCTTTTACTGTGTACAATCTTACAATGACAATCTGTTTTTCTGGTCGAAAACGACTACAAGGACGCAAAAGGGAGCACAATTAAACATAAAATGCTTTGGGTTCGAGTGGCAGAATTGCAACAACGTCTGCCCCTCACACAGGTGGTTCACACCTTAGGCCATCAGCGGGTGGGCGCACACGCTATTGGTAACGATATGGCAGATGAAGCTGCCCGTTCAGCAGTAGTCACATGTTCAGTAGCAGCGGTTACCAGGTCCATGTCTAAAATTGACTCTGTTATTCTGGCAGCTATTGCTGCAACCAAGGAAGGTGATAATTACCCTACAGGTTTTCCTTCCAAGTATTCTTACAAGTTAAGTCCCGAACAGGTTCCTTATGTAACAATACCTGACGTTGGAGATCGGCTGATCCCCAACGCGGACCGCAGGAGTGCCTTGATATCAGCTGCACACGAAGGCATGGCTTCTGCTCATGCAGGTGTGTCAGCCACAGTTTCCATCTTGCAGCAGCGTTATTGGTGGCGTGGATTGTATAAAGACACCCGTGCTTTTGTGCTTTCTTGCGACGTTTGTCAACAGATCAAGCCTTCCACGGTAACACGCCCTCCACAGACCCCGCTCTGCATTGCTAACAGACCCTTTGGGTGTGTTTACTTGGATCACTGCGGTCCATTCTCATCAGACACTGCCTATAAATACATCTTAGTAGCAGTGGACTCGTGCACACGGTTCCTCTGGGTCTGGCCACAACGTAGTGCTGACGCTCGAAATGTAATCAGGGATTTGCGTGTCTTTGTGGGAATTTTCGCATGCGGCACCTTCCATTCGGACCAAGGTCCGGCGTTTGCCTCTAGGGCTTACAAGGATGTAATGGCTTCGCTTGGGGTGCGGGTGAAATTTTCGTCTCCGTATAGGCCTGAGGGCAACTCTATCGTTGAACGAATGAACCGTGACTTAAAGCAATCCTTAACAGCTAGAGTTATAGGTACTGGCAGGAACTGGCTGGCCCACTTGTATACCGTTCAGCGTGCACTTAATAATCTCCCTAGAAGACCTCTGGGTGGGCGGACCCCATACGAAATGCTCTTTGGCATAAGAATGTTTGTGCCTGACCTTGAGGGTCCAGACATCGCGGCGCAATCCGCCAAGTTTGATGTAGATAATCATTCTGCTATGTTACAGGACTTACAAGAAGCCCGAGACAAACTTGCAACTACACATTTGCCTTCAGCCACAGATCCTGCGTTGCAGATTCCGGTAGCCGGCTGGCTTCCAAAGGTTGGAGAACTGGTTCGAGAGAAGGTTGAAAACAAAAAGAATTTGGCCCCTCTTTTCGTGCACCGGTTCCAGTTCTGGGCTTGAAGGGAACACGTACAGTCATTTTACCACCGCTTCCTGGTCGCAAGGAGAACAGATACATCTCAGTGGAAAATGTCAAGCTACAGCGCCTGGCCGATCCTGAATAGTGTCACACGAGCGGTCTCTTGTCCTGCCATTTATCGGACATATGTTCGTGGCCCATCTACACGAACGGTCGCTGATGCTGTAATTGAGATGGTTGATTTGCCTGAATCCTCTCCTTTGCCTGAAACTATAATTGATCCCCAACTCTCCACCAACATCGACGAGGACGAGTATACCTATCCTGCATCTGAATCGGTGGCGCATCAACCAACAACGCCACTTGGCCCGACTCGTTATTCCTTTGATTCGGATTCCACCTCTTCAAAAGTCCCATCCAAGTTCAGTATTTTTGTATCCTGGTTTAGAGACAATTTTTTGATTACACCCTGTACATACATCTGGTTGGTACTTTTCTTGATTTTTTTGTTCATGTCCATTGGCTTTGTCACAGTGTTTTTCTACTAATCAATGGTCACTATTTACCTGAACGCTCTGCTGTAGACTATGTTTCTGGAACTTTGGCTCCTCATTCCTCGTCTCACATCATGAAGCGTGACCACACATTTGTGAACATTTCAGCTTTTCCAGTTGCTGATGGCATCGTATGGGATGCAGTGAACTATCAAATCCATGGTCCGACAGAAATTATTAATGTACCTAATGTCCTTCGTGTTTCTATGGGTGATGTAGTACAAAATAATATTCATTCTGATGATTGGGATGTGCATGCCGTTGAAGCATTGTTTGCCGATTTAAAATATTATGCATCTTTTAATGCTGAAGATTTATATATGAATTCTGCGAATTATGCCGATTTGTATTGTTACCAGCATTGGGGTAATCATTTTCTCCATAAGCCAAGTGCCCTGCGTAGTTCTGTTAACTACACCCAATGGGAACATTGTCCAAACCCCTTGCCAGGTAGCTCACAAACTCTTCGAAATAAGTTTACCTATTTTACTGATTTTAATCGGTCAAACCCCGCATCCTATTATTTTAGACTTAATACCACATCAACTCAGAAAATTATGTTAACACACACCAAATTGCTTTATTCAGGTTCCTTTTTAAGTGCCCTAGCAATGGGTGGTTATGAGTACTGGGAGGATACAGTAGATTTGAAATCTATTTGGGGCTCCAAGCCATGGCAGGTACAAGGAACCGAGGCATTGCACCGTGCTTGCCTCATCCCTACCCAAATTATGTTCCTAAATGCTTCCATCTATCAGACTACGTGTTGGGGCTTAGCTACCATTAAACAATTAAACTCGCCCTCAATTCCATCCCTGTCGAGTTTTCCCAATGATAGCTCACGTTTTAACCTGTCCCTGACGACCCTACAGGCTCTGTTACGGAATAATTCATTTAATGTTTCCGAACTGGATCAGTCACCCTGGTTGGTATGGCCTATATCATCTAATGCATGTCAAATGCGTTTTCACGACTCAGGTACTAGCTACACACAGGATAGGCCTGATCCGAGATTTACTGCTTCCCGTACTGTCACTACATATTCTGTTGGTAAATTATGCAAACAATGGCTGCAACATTCGTCCCTAGATTCTGTTAAACAACATTTGTCCCTCCTTTCAGGCAATATTGATCTGTCCGACTTTGTTTTGGGACCTCGTGGTCCCCGACCTAAGAGATTCATTTATGAAACGTATAATGAACTCTGGAAGCTGTCACAAATGGAAGCTGCTTCCCGTCTTCGGGAAATAGATCAAGCAAATTTGGAAAAGGTGCTTGCTGTTGTTGACAATAGTATTAATACCCTGTCTTCTCGCATTTATACTTTAGAGAATATTGTGTCCTCTGTTGTTGATATTGTACAAGATGATGTTTCTGTGTTATATCATGGTCGAAATCAATTGCGTTCAGTTATGCAGTTTGCATGGACTTTACAAACGCTCAAGTTAGGTAAAGTTCCTTGGCATTTTTGAACACCTCTGCCTTGTTTCTACCTTTTAATTTAACTGACAAACAGCAATTTATGTCCATGAAAGATGCAACTTACACTCTATTACATATCGAAAAGATGGATCCTTTGCCGTTCTCTGTTGCAGAACTCGATTCTGCTGTGTGGCTAGTTCATGGGGTTATCGCTTTACCTTTTTCCTTGTTTGAATTTGACTCATGCATGAAACATTATCCTGTGGGCCGTTACCAGCCCTTGGGCAGTGCTTTCCTGCATGAACTTTGGTCCTTGCCTTTCATGTATAAATGCCTTCGGGACGGCAAGGAGGTCTTTCTCACGGGGAGTCCTGCGACTCGACTATGGGTCATTCGCTTATTTGTAAACACATTAAATTGCATGGCTCATGTAGCGTTTCCGCTCCTAATCTTGCTTGTGTGCTGAAAGGTATTCCTGCTCCTGTTATTTCTCCTACTTTCACTCTCCTTTCCAATGGTAGTTATTTACTTTTAAATAACGAAAACTGTTGTGGCCTGCAAGCTGGCATTCCTTACATTGTAACAGTTTCGCACAGGGTTGTCTGCTGCAAAAATGTGCTTTTTCCTCCCCCTCATGGCAAGGTTGATATCTCTATTTGGCCTTCCATCCCTACCATGGAGGCAGATTTCAATAGACTGAGCAGAATAAAGGCACTATTATTGAACGAGGAAGTTATGCTCACGTCCGCCCGGGAGACATTCATTCTCCAGGTGGCGAGTACCCACAGTGAAATACAGGCCCTTTTGAACACTAATCTCCCCCAACATTTTGGGGAGTTAATTCATCGTATTTTTAACGCATCTAACACAGAGGGTCTGGTACACTTTTTAAAGTCGTGGGGTCTGGTTTGGTGTCCGCCTTCCAAACTATTTTTGGTGTCATCCCGGCGTTTATTCATTCTATTTTTTCCAGCGTCTTTGGCGGTTTCCCGTTGGTCATCGCTTTGGCGGCTGGTGTCCTGCTATTAATTTGTTTTCTGCGCAATGGCTGCTCCCCGATGGGACCTGCTCGATCCAGAACGCCTCCAGCTGCTCCGTGAGCGCCTTTTGGTTGGTTTTGGTGTCTTGCCATTGGCGACACTGAGTGTGTCATATACTCTTTCTTTTCGCTTTGCGTATTTCACTTGCGTGCAACCTGTAATGACTTGCATCCGCTGTCCTTTCACCTGGACTCTGGATTATTGCCTCTCCAATTCGTCATTGTCTGTTCCGGATTTTGTTCAGTTGATGGGTCCCTTAGAGGCCCATGAACAGGACTGTTCCGTTGCCAGCTGTATGGCGCGTGCGGCTGCACTGGGGATTTTGGCGCAATGGGATATCTGGGCGGCTGCCCAGGATCTCCTACAACAAAGCTGTTTCGTTTATCACGCAAGTTGTCCCGCATTGCTTTTGGATGCTCCCTCTGCTGAGGAGCATTCCTGCTCTTTGATCTCATGGATTGGATGGCATCTATGTTTTTGACGATTCCAATGATGTCCTCTTGGAGGGTATGGCTTTTTTCTGCACTTACACTTTCATGGATTGACTTGTCCTTCGCCGTTTGGGCGCTCCCTGTGCTCTACTGGATGTGTTTTTCTCTATTGGACCTCTGTCTTGGCCGCCGGACTGACCAGGGGAGGGTGTCTTGTGGTTTGTTGCCTGCCTTGTTATGTTGGCCTAGGCCTAGCTGCCATGCTGCTTTTCTTTGCGCACGTTACACTGAGCCAGGGCTCCCTCGCCCTTTGCTCTTGCCAATTTCTTTTGCGCTGTCTGCATTTTCTGTCTTTCACCTTTTCTCTTGTTCGATTTGGGCTCAGACTGCACAACATGTACAAGGTCGCATAACAATGTATTTCGGTTCTTCCTGATATGGCCAGTCTCGCGCACCCAGACATAACATTAAGCGCAATTGCCATGAAACTTTGTGTGCCTTTAATACTGCAGTTTTTACTGGCGCTGCACACTCGGAGGAATCCTTTCCAGTGAGAAGAGCTGTGATTGTCTGCTGATGTAGTTCTGCATCTAGAGACCGAGGTATGAGGGTTCGCTAGTCAAAGCCCAGAGGTCTTCTATTTTTATAATAAACTATCTTACTGCAAGGGGAGGGTGGTAATGTTATTTATACATTTATCCACTGAGTTATGAGATGCTTTCCCCGTTTGTATTCTATGGAATTGTAACCATGCTGCTTATATTATTCATATGCATTATGCTATTAGTACTGACACGTGTACTGTACATTAGAGCACGTAAGTTGGAATAAACATTTTAACCTATCCAGTGTCTCTTCCTACGCACCTTGTGGACAAGTACGAGTGAGTGACGAAAGAGTGTTCTTGCTACTGCGAGTCCTGAGATAAAGATACCGTGTTCTGGGTTGTCCAATCATTGGTACTTGGGTGCTAATAGGATGCTAAGCTAGTTGGGTTGGGGTTTTTGGGTGCTACGGTATATGGTAGGCAAACCACTGTATTCCGGGGTCCCATTATCCTGTGCATAGCTCTGTGTATGTGCAGAAACCTTATGACAACGCCAATCACTGAAGAGGCTGAAGGTTGCCCAGCTGTAGGATCTCAGGTTCGAGATTCCGAAGAAGCTGAAGAAGAACAACCGAGCACAAGTCAGGATTGGATACCAGTGGTAGAAGTTCCTGAAGTATACCACAGAACAAGAAGTCAAGCGAAATTGGAAGAAATTGAAGAAGATCAGATAAGTGAAGAAGAAGCAGTTCAGGAACAAGAAGAAAAGACATTAAGAAATCCTGAACAAGGTCAGATAGGGAAAGAAAACTGGACTCAAAACAGTGAAGACCTAATAGACTTTGATCAGGGACAGATAGGTCTAGAAGAATCCGGTCAGGCTGCAGAAGTTCACAGTGCAATAAGCCCTGATCAGAACAAGTTAGATCAAGAAGAGTACACAGAAGAAGAAAACCTTGAAAAACATGAACTTGAAGAAATAAACAAAGAACAAGGTCAGTTATTGGAAACTCACATCGGAGCTGTTACAGAGAAACCAATCAGACCTGAAAAAGACAAAACAGAAGAAAAAGTGATCAAAGAAAACAAAGCAGTACTAAGCAGTGAAATTAACGAGATCGCTGAAGACGAAAACAAAGAAACAGTGCCAACAAAGAAAACAAGAAAAGGAGATCATTGGCCGAGTGTCATTAAAAGAGTGAAGTACCACATAACAACCAGAAGTGAAGATCCAGATCAAGTGAATGAAGTGACAAGTCAAACTGAATAAGAACATAAAACTGCGAAAAGAAGAAGTAAAAGACTGAAACTTGTGAATAACAAATTCAAGGGTCCTGATTGGACTTACATCATCCTTGAAGATTTTGAAAGCTCAGAATCAAGTGACAGTGGTGGCGAAGGAACAAGTGCAGAATTGACGTACGAAGAAGAAACAAGACCACCCTGACTAAACAAAAGAATAAACTAAAGAAAAGAAGAAGAAATAAGAGGAGCAATCTTCCTTGTCGAAAAATGCCTGATGATAGAGTTACTGGGAGACCAAAACAGAAATGTTGTAGAAGATGCTGTGCAATATGCATATGTAGTCTAGTAATGGTACTTATAGTATGGTTAGTCCTGATTGTAGCAGTTCCTTACCTTATGATAGTAGATAAAAAGATTAATAATGAAACTAAAGGAAGGACAGCAAACATAAAGGGCAATAGAGTAGAACTAATGGCAGAAAGTGAACCAGAAATTCATCATGAAGTATGTAGGAAGGTGGAATCTGACTATATGGTTGCCCCCACTTTTTCCTTGTGTTTTGCTGGTTTATGACTTAGTTGGACTGGGATCCTGCTATTCAGGGCCCCAGTCTATCTGCTTCCTCTATAAAATGGTTTCCATGTGCCTTAGGCACATCTCTGATTGGAATCTGGAGTGCCCTTATAAGTCCCTAGTATATGGTATACTATGTACCCAGGGCATAGGTACCTCAGAGGCCTACCAGGGGCTGCAGCATGTATTGTGCCACCCCTGGAAGGCCAGCCAAAAGGACACCACAGGTCTGCTACTGCAGCCTGGGTAAGGTGGTGCATGCACCCCTTACTGTGATATAGGCTACCTATATCACTACATACATACACACATATAAACCTATAAGTCACTCCTATGGCAGGCCTTATCAATCCTGAAGGCAGAGTGCGTGGTTCCTATGTGAGAAGGTGCCCCTGCATGAGCTGGGCCCCTCTGCAGCGTTTGGAGACCCTTCTCTGATGCTGTTTGTAGTGCAGCCCGACCATATACTCTTAAGCGCATTATAACCTCGCGTTAAATGCTAACTTTGGGATGGCTGCACGGAAACATGTCGTGTTTGGTGTCAAACATCTTGAAATACTACCCCCCCGCCAGTTCTGGTGGTGGGGGTAGCATTCCACCCTTCTAGAGGGAGAGACATGTACACACCGGTATACCCGGTACTGACTTTCCAGAGCCCTGGCATCACAAAATGGATGCCGCTGCCACAGACACGAGTCTGGCCTCCTGCTGCTGACCGAAACTCCGGCAGGGGAGGCCTGGACAATAGGTTTCCTGTCCCAGGGAGGTGTAACCACCTCCCCAGACAGGATAGTGTGTATTGGGGCTGGGCGGGAGCACTCTCTGGTGCTTTGAAGTCCTGCACTGGGGGCACATTTGGTGTCCCTGTGCATACCCCAGTTCAAACCGGCTCAGGGGCTTCCAGCCCCTGCTCTGGAGTGAAACTGGACAAAGGGAAAGGGGTGTAACCACCCCTCTGCCCTGACCCTCCCATAGGTGGGGCCACAGAGTATGTCCAACCCCTACCTTAGTATAAGTATGGGACCCCAGTCCTTAGGACTTTAGATTTACCTGGACGAAACTCTGACACAGAATCCTGGACCTTCGACGCTCTACTTTAAGATTAGAGGACTGAAGAATCTCCCTTGGGGTCAAGGAGTGACTCCCCTGCTTGGCAGGCACCAAAGAAGCAATTGTCCGGTCTGCATCGCTGAAGCTCCCGTCGGACGCCGAAGTCTTTGCATCACCAGAGGTGGATTTCCAGACTTCCCCGAGGCTGCCCTGAGTCCCCAGCAAAGCTGAGGCCCGTAGCTGTCGTGGGTAATGTGGAACCGAGGTTCCGATTCGCAAGAGTATGAACCCAGTGCTTAGTAGTCAAGACGCACAGTTTATGGGAGAATTTTTCTTAACCATGAAATCAATAGACATAACACATGCACATAGACACAATCTAACATGTTCTTTACTTGAAGAAGAAAAGATATTTTTGAATTTAGTAGAAGATAGAAGACAAGATTTTCAAAAGAAAGCTTCTGAGCATAAGGCTCATTTACCACCTTGGACTGAGAAAGAAGGTAGTTACACACCTGGCAAGGCTCAAGCTGCTATGGCTCTGGATTTCGTAAAGACAGGAAAAATTTGTCTTCATAGGTTAAAGACTGATTATAATAATGTTTTCATCGGTACCAGTGAATGTGAACACAATTTTTTAATTCTTGGAGGTTGGGGAATCAAAGGAGGAACAGATTCAGTTTTTCCTGGAATCTATTATGTGTGTGGGAATAAGGCTTACTTTAGGCTTCCTGCACGGTGTTATGGAAGTTGTTATTTTGGAATAGTATTTCCAAAGATATACCACGTAAAAAGAAACACTGAGAGCAATGAAAACAATAGCGAATTAATACGTAGTAAAAGAGCTAGTTTTTCAGAAATTGTAGTTGATATATTTGGTGCATTAATATCTTCAGTGGGAATAATTCTGAACTCAAGGAAAATATGTAAATTGTCTACAGTAGTTGATCGTTTATCAACGGATACTGCTGGAGGTTTTCTAATGATTAATGCGGAAATGGTTGCGATTAGATCGATGGTTATGCAAAATCGACTTGCTCTTGATATTATATTGGCAAAAGAGGGCGGAGTCTGTAAATTACTGAAGACGAAACATTGTTGCACTTATATTCCTGATAAGAGTGCAGAAATTGGAACGTATATACAGAATATAACTAAACTTGAGAAGGAACTTAAACCACTGGAAGTTGATAGTGTATGGGAAAGATTGACAAATAGTATATCGTCAATTGGAACCTGGTTTGCTAATGTAGGGAAAGGACTTATAGGTCAAATATTAGTACCCTTAGCAGGGATAGCAATAATAATATTGGTAGTAACAATATGGTGCAAATGCTGTAAAAGAATGGAACATATAAGGTGACAGGAAGAGGAAAGAAACGAAAGGTAGATGAAATCGAACTTGAAGAATGGAGAAGTGAATTATACAAGAAATTAAAAGGAGATTGTAAAAATAGAAAGAATAAAGACGAGAATGAAGTAATTTGCTAGAAGTTGGCATCTGATTGAGGGTAATGTTTTTGATGGCTCAGAAACGCCATCAGAGAAGGGATTGATGGAGCAAGGTTTCATAAATGAAACTTGCTTGTATTCAATCCTCCTCACAGTATTAATTTATTAAACTTGTATTGTTAATACTAACCTTTGCATTCACGACACAAAAGAAAAAGATGCTTGCCTATGTGTTTTACTAATGAATAACGCTTGTCTGTAATCCAAAATGGCCACTATGCGCGGGAAAACTCAATGCGCATGTCGCAACCATATCACATGGTGTGACGTCTTTCTTTGCTTGGTGGGAAACTTCTGCTTCTGCGCAGTGTGCATTAAAATGGCTGCTTGATGTTTTCACATGCTTCTGCTTGCTCTCATGTCATTATTAAATTGTCGTTTCCTAATGCTACTAACGCGGGATAGTATATATATTCAATTGGGAATAGAATAGAAATAGTGGGTATACAGTGAAACATTTTATTTGTGATTCTAATATTTTCTTCTTGCACTTTTATTAGTTCAGTAAACTTGGGCCTGGGTTGGTGACCTGAAACTCGAGAGGCAAATGGTTCTGCGCATGTGTCTTGTGTGCCTGCCAAATGAAGTCAACCTGGACGAAGTCCAAGGCCGTAACCTGATGGCCGAAGATGTTGTACTAGTGCTTTCCTGTCACACATTGATACAATGTCTATGAAAATTGGTTTACATTTGTCATGAGACGGGTGGGAAATAAAGCGAATGTATTAATTTGAAGGGGTGGGAACGTAAAGACAATAGGCTTTACAATTTAGGCCAAATCAACATGGTGCGAGCATCCACCTCCTGTCCATGTCCAATCAGAAGTAGTGGCCCCATATTTTAGCAACATTAAGGGGAGGTACATGGGCGTAGAAGGGTATAATAGAATATAGCATTAGTTAATTAGTCAGAGCAAGATTCCATGAGAGCATGCGTTCATGAAGAACAGGCGTCCATGCTGCCAGAGCGCGCTTAGCTCCAGACCGCCAAGCTGACTGATTGCAGACCGAGTCCCTGTCCAGAAGAAGTCCTGAGGAGGGGGCGGCAGAGTCCATTAGAAGGAAGGCACGGGAGAATCGAGGAGAAGTCGAGTATCAGAGAGGGGAACGGCGCAGGCGTCGTTGTACAGAGGTCACCGGTCCTGTCCTGATCCTGGAGGAAGTCTTTGCTCTTCATCCTTCCTGGGTCCTACTCTTTCAACTCCTTGGCTAAGGGGTTTGGTTCTCGCACTTAGGTAATTATAATGCAACCTTTAGTTGCGCTGCTGTCTCTATCTTCTTCTCTTCTTTAAACACTGTCATTGATTAGCAATAATCATTTCTATGCTTAATCTTGGGTATTGCGATTAAGTACCATGTGGCTCTGTATTTTACTCTGCTAAATCTTTAGATAAACATTTTAAAACTTCCTGACTCAGTGGTTATTTCAGGATTATGTACTATAATGAATGTCACTCATTTTAAATTTCCCAATTAGCAAAGGATTCATTGGTAAGTCATTACTCTTCAATCAGAAGGTAATTGGTAGCAGGGATTTTGATAGAGAGTAACAACTGATAAAACCCAGCGTAAGTATTAGCGTAGTATGAATGTATGGGCCCAAGTGAGTATCTGGTGTATGAATGCTGTTTGCTAGTATTGCGCTGGATCACTGGTCCCGGAGTCAACCAAGGAGCCAAAGAGGACCGAGAAGCAGCGGCCAGCCTGCAGGAAAGTGTTTTGAAATGATTTTATCCCTCCTCCCACCCCACTATCCCTGTTAAGTAGCGGCCGCCACTGCACTTTAGATATTGAATTGCAAAACAATCCTAACTCAATACCACCAAACAGAAATATTTCAAATATATGATGCTGTCTGTGTGCTTATGAAGTTGTTATTTTCCTATATATTGATGTAGAAGAACACAAACAAACCATCACATAATAAGTATAAAACAAATGATATATTTTTTTCAGTTTTATTCACTGCAAGTTTTTTTGTTAGAGAACTTAAAGTTAATAACAATCTGAATCAACGTTTCACAAATTAGAAGTCAAGTAGGCAAAATGGTAGAGTTAAACTATAAGAATTGGCATTAGAAAACCGTTAGAAAAGGTGTAAATATAATTTTCCATTTTCCACGTAGGAGGAAAGCATGCATGATCTACCTTTACAGCTACATGATTCTGACTACTATTAAAACAGTTCATTTTATCGCTAGTATTGCGTCAAAGAACTTTCCAGTTTTCCTGACTTCAACATCCCTAAACCCAGCTGCAGTCAGAAGCTTCCTATATTCTGAAGGAGTCCTTTCTTTGCCTTCTGTGTGCATCAGCATGTTTAAGGAGCTCATCTGGGCTGCCAACGGACCACTTTTGTCTTCATTTAAAAGGGCTTCAACCAGGAGTATGCCACCACCTGGAGATAAACAATAAAGTGTCAATAGGTTGTGTGGTATTGAATTCTAGAACTGAAATATTTCTGTTATAGAATTACCTTATCCAAAATAAAGAAAAGCATTTAAATAAAGGCAGTTCAAAAGGCATAATTTATGAACATGATGACATTTTGTGAATAATTAAACAGCTTTTCATTTTTAGTGGTGTTCCCTTACAGGATCCATTTTAGAACATACTCCTCACTCCTCATCCCTTATACCTCATCTATCATTGATCTTTTATCACTCCTCATCCCTCCTTCCTCACTTCCCACCCATTATCCCTCAATCCTCATCTCTCATTCCTCACTTCTCATCTGTATTTCTCAGCCATCATCCCTCATCCATGATTCCTAATCCATCATTACTCACTCATCATCTCTCACTCCACTTCCCCACTTCTCTATCCTCATCCATGATCCATAATGTCCCATCGTCCCTTATCCATCACTTCTCAGCCATCATTCCTTACTCCTCTTCCATTCTTCTAAACCCACATCCATTGCCCAGTCACTCTTCATCCCTCATTCCTGACTTCATGTCCATGCTTCTCATCCATCATGCCTCATTCTCCTTTCTTACTTCTTTTTCCACTTATCATCCCTCATCCCTTATCAATCACCACTCAGTCCTCACTTTTCATTTCACCTTCACATTCATCACATATTATGCCCCATCCATCACTCCCCATACCTCATTCATCTTCCCTCAACCATCACACCACAAGCCTTATTCCTTACTTCTCATTTACCACCCCACATCCATAATTCTTATTCCTCATCCATCATTCGTCATTCCTCATTTGTATTCCTTATTTATCATTCAACACCCATCATTCTTATTTCTCATTTCTCATTCATCTTTCATTATCCTTCCTTTACCCCTCATTTTTATTCATCATCTCTCATTCGTATTCCTCACTCATCATCCTTCCCCTGTTGTTCTTATTCCTCGTCCCACTTCCCTCAGTCTTAGTCCTCATCCTTCAGTCATCATCCACCATTCTTATATTTCATACCTCAGCGATCATAATACACTTCCAGTATTCTAAACCCCACATTCACCCTGATTGGTTAGCAAAAGCCAATCAGAATTATTGCTGTAGGCTTCATTTTATTGGGCATCCCCTGAATGAGAGCCTTCTCATCTACACCTGCTGGCTTAGGGTAGAAGAGAGGAGATGCCACTATGTTGGTGTGTGTGTGCTCAGGGAATCCATAGCTGTACAACTTTTAATTTGCTTTAGATAACTGTTATTCTGTTTCCACTGGCTTCTGATAAAAGGTCCAACAGGTTTGGGGTGAGAGACAGGCCTACATGGGTTGGGTCATGAATCAACACTTGAAGAGAGAGCGATATGAGTTGATACTAAACCTTATATGTTTTTAGTTATATATGTAACAAAGCAACTTGTTTTAGTTTGATGTTGCCATTAGTAGGTAGGGTGTGTTTCACTTGGGGATTGCACATTTCAGGCTTGGCTTTGTGGAGGGAGGGAGGGACTTAAGAGTTGTGAAGTTAATGAGCAGATGCATGCTTTGAGGGGCTGGTATACAGAGTATCAAGACGGTCTGGGTGAGATGGGGGAAAGTCATTGTGGAAGAGTAGGACATCACTATATTGCCAACGTTGACAATGGGTACGGTTACCTCAGAATCTTACTTGGAATGTGACCAGCTTAGAGAAGAAAATCACAAGGGGGTGGTAGCACAATACATCAAGCAAGTAGCCCCGGATATTTTCTTCCTTCAGGAGCTGCACTTGATGGAGACTGAATGCAGATGCCTGGGAAAGGGGTCAATCGATGTCCCTTAGACATGTATGATTCTATCGGGAGTCCGAAGGAGTGGCAATACTGGCCAAAAAGAGCACCCCTTTTAAAAAGTATTAGGAAATGGTTACACCCGAGTAGCACAACTGTGGGGATAGAGGAGACTTAAGGTACAAAAGGCTATATTCTTGTTAATGTCTATGCTCCCCCTCGCCCACAGAAAGTTACACTGGAGAAAATAGGCTAATATTACTGGAATCTGGAAATATCGTATTGATAGGGAAGGGAGATTTTAATGTTATCATGATACCAGTTTTTAATAGGATAAGGCCTGTGACAGGTAGAGATTCACAGTACCCTCAGTTGTCACAATTCATCAGAGCAATGGTGCTGAAGGATCTGTGGAGACTGTGGCACCCTATAGCAAACACTATTCTTTCTTCTCTGGGGTAAAGAGAGCAATCTCTACACTAACTATTTATTTTCACCCACAGGTGCGACTCCCCTGGCTGTAGAGGCAGAATATCTATGTGATATATCTGACCACTCACCACTTCTGACCACCCTGGGCAATACTACATGGCTAGGGAGTTGACGATGGAGATTTTATACTTGGGAACTAAGGGTCCTAGAAACAGTGAAAGAAATATGTAAGTACCCAATATTACTTTGAGGAGAATAAAGACTCAATTGATTCCCCTATTATGGTATGGAAAGCCTACAAGGCAGTCCTGCGCAACAATCTACAAAATGGGCTAAAATTGAAAAGACTCTTATTCTTGAAAAGCGTGTCCTAACTCTTTAACTCATGTTATTACAATGCCAGAGGCAGATAGACTTAGACAATTGAGGACAGCTTGGACTGGAAAGTATGTTCACCACAGCAGAGTCAACCTGGGTTGACTCCGCAGTGGGGAACACACTCCCAGGACTATTCCTCCTCCCGCACTGTTACACTGCCAGCCTGACATGTCTTAACCCAGCATACTTCTACCCCTCACCTTTTTACGATAACAGCTAGCTAGCTGTGCCTCAATATCCTTATAGCATCCAACTCCAAGCTCAGTACAAACCTGATGCGCTTGCAGTGTTCTGGGAGACTTCAGAGACAGCTGCTGCAGGTGAGGATCCTGAGGGTGCAGACCAGCGTCTGCTGCTCCACTCCCAGCTGGATGAATCTTATCCCCGCTATGGCACACCAAGTATTCTTTGCATGGGGCAGCACTGCAGTTGTAGTAGCAGCCACCAGTGGCAGCGGCGAGGCCTTGTCTACGGCAATGGCAATAGCGTCAGGAGAATCGGACAGCCGTCTATGTGCCATGGAGAAGGTCTCAAGCTTCCGGGTCGAACATCCCATTCTGAAGCTTCTTCAATCAGGCAGAGCAGTAGGCCTCTTCCAGGCCTGCAATGAAGAGCACACCACCCCAGCAGTGGCAATGGTGGGTTTCCTGATGAACCTGGTGCAGGGACCGGATGGAGCAGCAGGAGCTGAATTGGCATCTTCAGCGGACACCAAATCTTCAGGAGATCTGGCCTCTGTGGATTGAGGTGTCGGAAGCAAGCTATCGATGCCATCAGCAGCTGATCTGGCAGCAGATTTGGCCCTGCAACAAGGTACCTTTTCTAGACAGCATGTTTCTGCAGGAGCCTGCAACAATGTTACAATGGCTACTATGCCCCAGTCAGTTTCACATGCACATGCAGTATGCTCTTCTGATATGGAGTCTTGGGGGCTGCCTCTGAGGAGAGACAAGAGGCTAGTGGAGGGTGAAGTCTGAGCAAAACGGGTATAAGTTATGGACTGGCCGTGTCTTGTTCAGAGGATGCACTTGGAGGGGGGCCCCAGGTGGATTTGAATATCCCAGCGGGGATACTTACCTCACTTACCTCACAAAATGTTGCTGGGGATCTTGAGAAATCATCAGATCTCTCAGCAGCACTGGGCTTAGTGGCACCTGCTTATTCTAACACATGCAGGGGGGCAATTAATAAACTTCCTTAGTCCAAGTCCAAGGATGGTTCAGATGACTCTTCTCATAAGGCAATTGAATCTCCTGTAAGGAAGCAAGGCAAATCAAAGGCAGAGGGCCAAGGAGGTCTTAAGAAGGCTCTAGAATATCATGAAGGTGAGTGATCTATTAAATAAGTCTCAACGCCCTCAGGAGGCCACTGTGTAAATGGGTCCCCTCAAAAGGTGAAGTCAAGACTCTGATATCTCGGCTATCCAATGTCTGTCCCACCTGTCAGCCCAGCTTACCTGTTTTATGGGAGGATAGTTATTCACTGTCAGACTGCAACTTTAAGCCCAATGTTGCTCCCAGCCCCGAAGCCAGTAGCGGCCAGGGGAGAGCCCCTGACTCTCCAGGTATTGTATCTCCGGGGTGCTGTCCACCCCTAATACTTGCAGCACCGTGTGCTAACATCTCTACCCAAATAGATATGTCTAGCTTAAAAAAAATCTTTGTCTACTATCCTACAGTTTCTACAGGTGCAAAAAACGGAGGCACAGGAACATTATGCACACGTTAGAAAGGACAGTTTGCCTTACAGCAGTCATTGTTGGAAGTAACCAACAAGGTGGCGCTGCTCACTTCGGAAATGACTGAGCTTCAAAAGTGAGTGGCCGGGGCAGAGGAAGTCGGTTCAGCAGCTGTGAAGTCAATCAAGTCACACGAGAGTCAGTGGATGCTTGTTCAAAGTAAGGTAGAAGATTTGGAAAATCAGCAACGCCGAAAGAATCTGAGTGTTTTTGGAATAAATTAGGGAAAGAAGGAGGAGATCCAAGAGCTTACATCAAGCTGTTTCAACAAGCATTTCCAGATTTGGCAGACTGGGACATGGATTCACAGATACAACAGGTTCACCGGCTTCCTCTCATCCTGAAGCAGACACCCCAATTTAAGCCTCTGCAACCCCACCCAATGCTTATTTTTGTTGGCAACTTCCTTTTCAGGCTGGCACTCTTTATTAAAGCCCTCCCCACATGACCTATATGAGTTGACTCTATGTCTATTTTTGTTCAATCATACTTGTGTAAGGCTACAATGGACAAGCGCTGGAAGTTGTGTCAATTAATGGATCCCTTGAAGGCAGTTGGAGCACAGGTGTTTCAACAGGAACCAGCCTGCCTCAAGATTATTAAAGATAGCCGCTCAAAAGATTTTCAATCAGATTTTGAGGCATCGCAGGTTTTAAGCCATTGACAGGGAACATCCTTGCATTCTTGAGGGGGGGTCAATGCCGGCTGCCTTATGCTCCAGGAGTCCTCCGGATAAGGAGGGATCGAGGGGGTCTGCAACACTTTCGGTTGGGTCAGGAGGGCGGGTGTCAGGCGAGGGTAGTGTGGGGGGGTGTTTCCACAGGGCTGTTGATTCAGTGACAGCAAGGGGTGGATGATTCTTTCTCATAGAGAAGGGAAAACGGTTGGTCTCCGGGTGTCTAGGTGGGTTTTTCTCTCAACTTAGGTTGGTCTTTGGGGGGGTTAGTTGGAGTGGGGTTACATGAGTCAGAATGTTTGTTATTTGATTAATGAATATGTGGCAACAATTTAGAAAGGGAGGCAGTTCGGAACCAGGATAAGGGAGGGGCTTATAAAGTTCAGAATATTGCAATGTTGAAGCTGAAATTTATGGGTTGGAATGTTGCCGGAATAAATCGACCTAGAAAGCAGCAAATAATTTGGGAAGAACTAATGGCTTCCACCTGCATGTATTAGGAATAACTGAAACTCATCTTGAATACAAAGATCGGTTATCGCTTAGACAGCGAGGCTATGACACCCTCATTTGCATGCCACAGACAGCTTCAATCCATGGGGTGGCTATAATGAAATCTAGGAATTCGGAGACTAATAAACTTAGAACTTCTGCGGATTCTAGGGGGTGATGGGCCATAATTCAGGTAGTAATCCAAGCGCGAAAGTATACTATCTGTGTAGTTTATGGTCCGAATATGGACGAGCCGGAAATGTTTGATTTATTAAGTTTGGAGCTGCTTGACTGGTCAGATGATTTAATTATAATGGGTGATTTTAATTGTGTTATCGATTATGGTATAGACTCCACTAATCGTCGGGCACATACAAGGATGTCTAAGACCCGTACCTTTATTTTAGAACTTGTGCGGTTGCACAGTTTCGTTGATGTGTGGAGAACACGTTGTCATGTAGTTCCTATATAACCTATACAGAATCTGTGCTTTGGATAACATAAACTGTGGGACTGGTGGCAGACTGATTCCGTGCACCCCCACTGGATACGTTAGCCTGACTGTATCAGCTAGTTCACAGTGCCACTATAATCTCCTCTTCCCAAGGAGAGAATAGATTCTGGCAACCTCAGAACATGACAACCCTGATCCCTCAGAATCGTGGAAACAATATATTACCTTTCGCTCAGTCACTCATGCTCACTTAGTTTGTCTCAGAGAGATACACAGAATAAACAGGCTGTGCATTTTCAATAAGGATTTATTGAACAGTTGTTATTCTAGTGTAGAATAGATGAGCTGCAACAACCATTAGACAGTAGCAGAGATATATGATTAGAAGCACTACAAAAGTAAAGGGATGGTAAAGCTCTACCATCTTACTGAAATCATGAATACATTCAAGTTTATAAAACACATGAAAAAAGATGCGTACTCCTACGATGCCTCCCTGACTAGATGTCCCTAAATGTACCTAGCATCTGTGTAGGTGTTATGCCAAGAATCCCTCTAGGATCTAGTCAACCCCATTACCTGAGAATGAGAGAATATGGGACCCCGTCCTGGTCTCAAGTTGGACACCCCGCGAGGGATGTTTAGACCACTGCGAGCTGGAGCGTCTGCATGCAGGAACATCAGCGTCTCTGGTCAGTGTGTCAGTCGGGAAGTCTCGGTCTCCTCTGTCCTTCTAAGCAAGATGTGATGTATATATACCCATAGGTCTCCTCAGGGGTCCTACCTTGCTGTGTTACTGTGTCGGCCTAAAGGATGACGTCGGGCCTGAACTTTATAGAGAGATATTATACAGGAGATGTTAGTCCTGCTGTTAGTCCTGCTGTGCTTCCAAGAAGCCTCATGCATAATGTATGAGATTCGAACTAGGGAAAAACCTGCGTTCGGAATGCAGTGTCGTATCTAGGTAACAGACCAGTCCCTAAGAACCGTTATGTATGTAATGTAGGGAAGAATATTGGTGAAAGGTTGCAATGTTACCTGCGCCTATATAGGGTACCTATATGGAATATAACACCCACTCCTCTTCCGAATGGACGACATATGCAACTTATTACCGTACTACTAGCCTAACTAGATTTTGGTACGCACAAAGTTTATAAAAACATTTGTTTTTGCTAAAATGTTTAAAACTTCTAAAAAAATTCTAAAAAACTTAAAAATGTTAAAAAAATGTTTGCAAGCCATAGCTTTAAAGTGTCCGTAGTTATAGTCCGAACCACTATAAGCATTAGAAAGCCATGTATGCCCAATAAATGAAAGGAATGTCAATTTTATTTTTGAATTCCAAATTTGAGCTTGTTTAAAAAAGGGGGAATTTCTTCCAGCACACGATGAGCCAAATAAGTCAAATGTTTATGTGTCCTGGCTGGTAGACGCAACATTTTCGTTCCTTGCTTCCGCAGTAGACGGCCCCTGTAGCACCTCGCAGAGTACGTCAATTGAGCACAGATAATGTTCCACACTGTCCGCAACCGGAGCTGGGGCAGCCTGTGCGCTGTCCAAAGCCTGGGTGTCAGAGGAGGAGTGGGTGTCCATACCAACAGGTGCTATTACTACCTGTGGGGGCTCAAGGAATGCCGCCATCAACATCGGAATACGCTGAGGACACTGCAGAACTTGGGCCGCTATCGGGTCCAGTAAAGCATTCATGTCCGGTTGCGCACATGATGGGAGTGTCAAACAAGGTCTAACACACATTTGTGAGAAGTTGGCCTGGTATATGCTGTCCACTAATTATAGTGGGCACCTTGCACCAGTCCAAACAACCCCTTATTGGAGATAGGTTAAAGACAACCTTATTGAAAGCTATCCTAGTGGTAGCTATGGAGAGCAGCCTTCAGGCTAAGTCTTGAAGGAATGTAAAGCAGCTTGTTTTACCAGTCTATAATCTCTTGAGTGATCAAATGAAAGAGCACCACACCAGGTATATATTCAAAATATATGTATTTATTGCTAAACACACCCCTCTAGTCTCTTTATGAGGCTAGAGTTCGAAATACACAAGTTATAAGTTATTTAAACACAGTAATAGCACAAATACACGTTTGGGCCCTAGGGCGTACCAAACCATATACCAATAAAGTGGTATAAGAACCACGACTGAACTAGACACTAGGCCTAGAGCCTCTAGAAGTGCTTGGACCACAAGGAACCACCCAAGGTAGTGACACAGGGGACCCACGGGAGACGCGTGCAGTGTAAATACACAACCGCGATACGCCGTTGACTTCTATGGAGAAAGTCGTGATCGGGAAATTAGAGAAAAGGGACACTTAAAGAGGACTTGGACCAAACCCTTTGAGATCTAGGACTTTGAAGAGTCTCTACCCACGGGAGCACCGGAGTACTCGTGTTACCTCACCCAGGGAAGCTGGGTGCATAGGTGCCTTTCGGGGATCGGGTTTCGTCTAAGGGTGGGCGTAGTTCGCGAAGTAATGCTTCGCGAAGCTACGCAAAGTGCAGTTCGCGCTACGCAAGCTTCGCGTAGCACTACGCGAACTGCGTAGCGCACTGTTCGCAATGATTGCACAGTGCCGGATGCTTGTCCGCACTGTGCAATCATTGAAAACGGCAACTTGCACAGTGCGAGCTGTCTTTTACTGCCGCTCGAGTAGATTTTTACTCGAGCGGCAGCTTCTCAACGCGGACTGGTAGTTTCTCATCGCGAGCGGTCGCAAGCATACGCGACCACTCGCAATGAGAACCTGACCTCCCGCGTTGAGAATCTCGCCGGGAGGTTTATTTTCCACGCTCGCGATCGGCAACTTGATGTTGCTGATCGCGAACGAGGAAAAAGTCTCGCCGGGATGTCATTTTGCTTGCTCGCGGTCGCCAACTTGACGTTGAGGACCGCGAGCAAGCAAACATGATCGCGGCACTACGCTACGCTACGCTACGCGTGTTCGCACTGTGCTACGTGCAATTCGCGTTGTGCGAAGTAGCGCAAACTTCGCAAACTACGCGAGCGTAGCGTAGCACTTCGCCCAGGGTTAGTTTCGTCGTCGATTTGAATGGCGATCTGCTGCAAAGTGCTGCTGGCGACCAAGAGAAAAGTGTCCGGGTGGATCCAAGAGTGGATCGGAGTTCTGAAGAACCTGAAAGCAGAGGGGACAGAGTCTGGGTCACTAGCCAGTGACCAGGAAGGCGATGGACAGATGCCCACCGATGTCGAGTGCTTCAGGTGCGTTGACGGTCGACTTGACTCTTCAGCCACGAGGTCCAGGAGGCGTTGTCGGTGACCAGGAGCAGGATTCGGGCTGGTACACGATGTTTGTCGAGTGCTGAGGTGTCGGCGACCGGATTGGACCCAACAAGCCTTGCCAACGGCAAGTCTCGATGCAGAGGAAGATCGTCGATGGTGCAGACCAGCAAGGTCTGGGGAACTCACCCAGCGAGGGTAAGTGAGGGCAGGCCTGGAGCAACCAAGATGCCAAGTTAGAAAAAGATTGGCTTTCGTTAAGGGCTACTAGCCAACGGGCTAGCGACCGCGAAGGAGCCTCGTGACGCCGCACGTGGATCTGGGTCACAGGACACTCGTGGAGTGGGGTCCAGTGATCTTCGGTGCAGTTGGTGATGGAGGCTAGGGCTACTCGGAGCCCAAAGAACGACTTCTTGGGAGACCCAGAAGAGGATACACTTGCAAATGTGCTCGGTGTCCAGGGGTCACGGTCTCAAGTCACCCACGATAGCCACGGGCCTCAGCTTTGCTGGGGACTCAGGGTAGCCTCGGGGAAGTCTGAGAATCCACCTCTGGTGATGCGATGACTTCAGCGTCCGACGGGAGCTTCAGAAATGCGAACCGGACAGATGCTTCTTTGGTGCCTGCCAAGCAGGGGAGTCACTCCTTGACCCCAAGGGAGATTCTTCTGTCCTCTAATCGTGAGTAGAGCGTCGAAGGTCCAGGATTAAGTTTCAGAGTTTCGTCCAGGGATAATCTAAAGTCCTAAGGACTGGGTTCCTATACTTATACTAAGGATAGGGGTTGGACTACTCTGTGGCCCCACCTATGGGTGGGTCAGGGCAGAGGGGTGGCTACACCCCTTTCCTTTGTCCAGTTCACGCCAAAGCAGGGGCTGCAAGCCCCTGATCCGGTTTGAACTGGGGTATGCACAGGGACACCAAATGTGCCCCCAGTGCAGGACTTCAAAGCACCCGAAAGTGCTCCCGCCCAGCCCCAATACACATTATCCTGTCTGGGGAGGTGGTACCCCCACTTTTTGCTGATGCTTCACTGTTTTTCGACATTAGTCTGGCTGGGGCCCTGCTAATCAGAACCCCAGCCTAGCTGCTTCCTCTCTAAAATGGTTTCCATGTGCCTTAGGCACATCACTGATTGGAATCTGGAGTGCCCTTATAAGTCCCTAGTATATGGTATACTATGTACCAAGGGCATAGGTACCTCAGAGGCCTACCAGGGGCTGCAGCATGTATTATGCCACCCCTGGAAGGCCATCCAAACTGACACCACAGGTCTGCTACTGCAGTCTGGGTAAGGTGGTGCATGCACCCCTTACTGTGATATAGGTCACCTATATCACTAAATACATACACACATATAAACCTATAAGTCACTCCTAAGGCAGGCCTTATCAATCCTGAAGGCAGAGTGCATGGTTCCTATGTGAGAGGGCCCCTCTGCAGCGTTCGGAGACCCTTCTCTGATGCTGTTTGTAGTGCAGCCTGACCATATACTGTTAAGCCCATTATAACCTCGCGTTAAATGCTAACTTTGGAATGGCTGCACCTAAACATGTCGTGTTTGGTGTCAAACATCTTGGAATACTACCCCCCCGCCAATTCTGGTGGCGGGGGTAGCATTCCACCCTTCTAGAGGGAAAGACATGTTAACTCTGGCTAGCCCGGTAACTTCTTTCCAAAGCCCTGGCATCACAAAATGGATGCTGCTGCCACAGACACGAGTCTGGCCTCCTGCTGCTGGACGAAACTCCGGCAGGGGAGGCCTGGACAATAGGTTTCCTGTCCCAGGGAGGTGTGACCACCTCCCCAGACAGGATAATGTGTATTGGGGCTGGGCGGGAGCACTTTCGGGTGCTTTGAAGTCCTGCACTGTGGGCACATTTGGTGTCCCTGTGCATACCCCAGTTCAAACCGGATCAGGGGCTTGCAGCCCCTGCTTTGGCGTGAACTGGACAAAGGAAAGGGTGTAGCCACCCCTCTGCCCTGACCCACCCATAGGTGGAGCCACAGAGTAGTCCAACCCCTAAACTTGGTATAAGTATAGGAACCCAGTCCTTAGGACTTTAGATTATCCCTGGACGAAACTCTGAAACACAATCCTGGACCTTCGACGCTCTACTCAAGATTAGAGGACAGAAGAATCTCCCTTGGGGTCAAGGAGTGACTCCCCTGCTTGGCAGGCACCAAAGATGCATCTGTCTGGTCTGCATTTCTGAAGCTCCCGTCGGACACCAAAGTCTTCGCATCACCAGAGGTGGATTCTCAGACTTCCCCGAGGCTACCCTGAGTCCCCAGCAAAGCTGAGGCCCGTAGCTATCGTGGGTGACGTGAGACCATGACCCCTGGACACCGAGTACATTTGCAAGTGCATCCTCTTCTGGGTATTCCACGAAGTCGTGCTTTGGGCTCCGAGTAGCCCTAGCCTCCAGCACCAACTGCACCGAATATCAATGGCCTCCACTCCACGAGTGTCCTGTGAGCCAGATCCACGTGCAATGTCTCAAGGCTCCTTTGCGGTCGCTAGCCCGTTGGCTAGTAGCCCTTCACGAAGGCCAATCTTTTTCTTCTTGGGTATCCTGGTTGCTCCAGGCCTGCCCTCACGTCCCCTTGCTGGGTGAGTTCCCCAGACCTTGCTGGTTTGCACCATCGACGATCTTCCTCTGCATTGAGACTTGCCGTTGCCAAGGCTTGTTGGGTCCAATCTGGTCGCCGACACCTCAGCACTCGACAAACATCATGTACCAGCCGGAATCCTGCTCCTGGTCGCCGACAACGCCTCCTGGACCTCGTGGCTGAAGAGTCAAGATGACCGTCAATGCACCTGAAGCACTCGACATCGGTGGGCATCTGTCCATCGCCTTCCTGGTCACTGGCTAGTGACCCAGACTCTGTCCCCTCTGCTTTCAGGTTCTTCAGATCTCCGATCCACTCTTGGATCCACCCGGACACTTTCCACTTGGTCGCCAGCAGCACTTTGCAGCAGATCGCCATTCAAATCGATGACGAAACCCGACCCCGAAAGGCACCTATGCACCCGGCTTCCCTGGGTGAGGTAACACGAGTACTCCGGTGCTCACGTGGGTAGAGACTCTTCAAAGTACTAGTTCTCAAAGGGTTTGCTCCAAGTCCTCCTTTAAGTGTCCCTTTTCTTTAATTTCCTGATCGCGACTTTCTCCATAGAAGTCAACGGCGTATCGCGGTTGTGTATTTACACTGCACGCGTCCCCGTGGGTCCCCTGTGTCACTACCTTGGGTGGTTCCTTGTGGTCCAAGCACTTCTAGAGGCTCTAGGCCTAGTGTCTAGTTCAGTCGTGGTTCTTATACCACTTTATTGGTATATGGTTTGGTACTCCCCTAGAGCCCAAACGTGTATTTGTGCTATTACTGTGTTTAAATAACTTCTAACTTATGTACTTCGAACTCTAGCCTCATAAAGAGACTAGAGGGGTGTGTTTAGCAATAAATACATATATTTTGAATATATACCTGGTGTGGTGCTCTTTCATTTGATCACTCAAGAGATTATAGACTGGTAAAACAAGCTGCTTTACATTCCTTCAAGACTTAGCCTGAAGGCTGCTCTCCATAGCTACCACTAGGATAGCTTTCAATAAGGTTGTCTTTAACCTATCTCCAATAAGGGGTTGTTTGGACTGGTGCAAGGTGCCCACTATAATTAGTGGACAGCATATACCAGACCAACTTCTCACATTGGTGTGCAGCGTGTGGGATTCCAGCTTGCTATTGTTTTACCAGATAATCTCAATTGAATTGATCAACTGAAAACCACTAAAGGTACCTAAGGTACATATAATTTAAGCTTAGAATACAGTAAGTTCTACTGAACTTAGAGTTGTGTGTTAAGGGATAGCACAACCCTTTCTACAACTCAAGAGAGTTTAGTAGGCCACACTAGAGTAGGTAGTGCATACACCACACCACACTAGTAATGTCTTTAAGGGTAGGATCTAAAGAATCCTTGCAGGAAGCCACTGAGCTTCCACCCTCCAAGTATGATACACTCCCATTCTTGGAATTGAGAGCATTATGTAACTTGAGAAAAATAAGGACAGGCCAAAGTCCCACCACCCAACACCTCAAAGAGTTGTTGGTGGCTTATGACCTTAGTAAGCCCTTGGGGACTGAAGGGGTAGGAGCTGAGGGTGGGGCAGAAGATGAGGATGGGACCAGGGGTAGAAATACCCCCAGCCCCCCCTCTGAAACTGGCCAGGAGGGTGAAAATGACCCTGACCTGGATAACCCAATCCCTCCTGAGGAAGATGAAGAGGATGATGCCCTCTTTGTCCCCCCAGGAAGGATTATGAGTGTGCCCAGAAAGTCTAGATCTCCTTCTCAGGAGTCTAACCACTCTGGCACCTCAATAGGGAGCTCTGTCTCATCTCATAGGAGGGAATCCTCTCATGAGAGGAGAACAAGGCTGATTCAATATGAGGAAGCTCAGCTTGAACTCAGAAGGAAGCAAGTAGCCTTAGACAGCGAGTCCCTAGATCTCTTTAGAGAGAAAAGAAAGTTGGGACTAGAGTCCCATGGTGGCAGCCATGTCCCTAGAGATAGGGAAAAGTCCTATGACCATAGGAACCTGAGCAAGATTGTCCCTCCCTATCAGAATGGGGATGACATCCACAAGTGGATAACTGCTCTAGAGAGGGCCTGTAAAGTACAGAAGGTCCCTCAGGAGCAGTGGGCAGCAATCTTGTGGCTCTCCTTTGCAGACAAAGGTAGAGATAAGCTCCTCACTGTTAGAGAGGAGGATGCTGATAATTACAAGGTCTTGAAGAGTGCTCTTATTGATGGGTTTGGCCTAACCACTGAACAGTACAGGTTGAAGTTCAGAGATACCCAAAAAGCACAGACTCAAGACTGGGTAGACTATGTGGATTGTTCTGCCAAGGCTCTGGAAGGCTGGTTGATGGGCAGTAAGGTGTGTGACTTCTCAGGATTGTACAATCTGATAATGAGGGAGCAGATTCTTAATAACTGTCAAAATCAGCTGTTGCATCAATACCTGGTAGACTCTGATCTGACCTCTCCCAAGAATTGGGAAAGAAGGCAGACAAATGGGTCAGAACCAGGGTGAAGCAGAAGGTACAGAACCAAGGTGGGGAAACCAAGAAGCAAGATGCTAAGAACTAAGCCTGGGCGTAGTTCGCGAAGTAGCGCTACGCGAAGCTACGCAAAGTGCAGTTCGCACTACGCGAACTACACGTAGCACTACGCGAACTGCGTAGTGCACTGTTCGCAATGATTGCACAGTGCCGGATGCTTGTCCGCACTGTGCAATCATTGAAAACGGCATCTTGCACAGTGCGAGCTGTCTTTTACTGCCGCTCGAGTAGATTTTTACTCGAGCGGCAGCTTTCTCAACGCGAACTGGTAGTTTCTCATCGCGAGCGGTCGCGAGCATACGCGACCACTCGCAATGAGAAACCTGACCTCCCTGCGTTGAGAATCTCGCCGGGATGTTATTTTGCTTGCTCGCGGTCGCCAACTTGACGTTGAGGACCGCGAGCAAGCAAAAAATGACCGCTGCACTACGCTACGCTACGCTACGCGTGTTTGCACTGTGCTACGTGCAATTCGCGTTGTGCGAAGTAGCGCAAACTTCGCAAACTACGCGAGCGTAGCGTAGTGCTTTGCCCAGGGTTACTAAGAACTCTGAAAAGGGTGGGGAGAAGGGTAAAGATCAAAAGTCTTCATCAGGCCCCCAAAAATCTTCTTCAGGTGGGGATTCACAGTCTACAAAAGGGAAAGGCCAAAGAAAACCATGGTGCAAGGTCTGTAAGCAAAAGACCCACTGGACCAGTGATTGCACCAAGTCCAAAGACTCAAGTCCAGCACCCACCAATGCCCCTAAGGCACCTGTTCCCCCTAGTACAGTTGGTGGGAGTGCTCCAGCCAAGGGTTTAGTAGGGTTCACCCTGGGTACTGAGTTGGGCTCTGACCTAGTCAAAGAACTGACTCAGGCTGTGTTAGTCTGTGATGGAGGCATGGATGTGACCTCCTCTGTGAGTCCCAGTAATCTGGGCAAGTACAGACAACAGCCTTTAATCAATGGACGAGAGGCTTTGGCATTTAGGGACACAGGGGCAAGTGTCACAATGGTGACACAAGACCTTGTGCATCCTGGGCAAGTTATACTTGGTGAGATGTACCAAGTGACCAATGCTAGCAATGTCAGAACAGACCATACTCTGGCAGTTGTTAACTTCTCCTGGGGAGGGGTAACTGGCCTTAAGAAGGTTGTGGTGAGTGCAAACCTACCAGTCGAATGCTTGCTTGGCAATGACTTAGAGACTTCTGCTTGGGCAGAAGTGGAGCTCAGGACCCATGCAGAAATGCTGGGGATCCCTGCAGATGTGTTTGCTGTGACCAGGTCACAAGCCAAAATGTCTAGCACTGAACAGGCCTTGGATTCTGGAAGAATGGACCAAGTGCCTTCCAAGAGGAGGAGTAGTAGGGTTAAGGCAGTGCCTTCCCCTTGGCTCAGGAGGAAGATCAGTCCCTTGAGGGGATGATCTCAGTCCTGAAGAAGGAACTGTCCCAGAGGAACTTGAACCTGACCAGGTTGAGTTCTTGGGGACAGGGGGACCTTCTAGGGCAGATCTGAGCCAGGAGCAGCAGAGCTGCCCCTCCCTTGAACCCCTCAGACAGCAAGCTGCTGCTGAGGCTGCTGGGAAAGCTAGTGGTCCCCATACAGTGTATTGGGATGATGGACTCCTGTACTCAGAGAGTAGAGACCCCAAGCCTGGTGCTACCAGGAGGTTTGTTATACCTCTGAAGTTCAGGGGCTTCCTATTGACCCTAGCCCATGATATTCCCTTGGCAGGTCACCTGGGCCAGAACAAGACTAGGGACAGAATTGTCCCTCACTTTCACTGGCCCCACATGTCTGAAGACACCAAGGAGTTTTGTCGCTCCTGTGTAACCTGCCAGGCCAGTGGCAAGGCAGGTGGCACTACAAAGGCCCCCCTGATACCACTACCTGTGGTGGGGGTGCCCTTTGAAAGGGTAGGGATTGACATTGTTGGTCCCATGGATTCCCAAACAGCCTCTGGGCACAGGTATATCCTGGTGGTAGTGGATCATGCCCCCAAAGCAAGACATAGTGGACTATGTACTTGGTCTCCGCTCCCGGATGGCTGAGTATATGAAAAAGGCAACCAAAAACCTTGAGGCTAGCCAGGAACTTCAAAAGGCCTGGCATGACCAAAAGGCTGTTCTGACTGTTTACCAGCCAGGACAGAAGGTGTGGGTGTTGGAGCCAGTGGCCCCAGCAGCTCTCCAAGACAAATGGAGTGGACCCCACAGTATTGTTGAGCAGAAGGGTGAGGTTACCTACTTAGTAGACCTAGGAACACCCAGGAGTCCCCACAGGGTTCTCCATGTCAACAGGTTAAAACCATATGTGGACAGGGCAGACATGGGCTTGCTCATGGCTACTGATGAAGGGCAGGAGGAAGAGAGTGACCCACTCCCTGACCTGCTCTCACAGAACCCTGACGATGGGTCAGTAGATGGTGTAGCCTTGGCAGGCAGCCTCACTACCCAGCAACAAACTGATTGTAGACAGGTTCTCAATCAGTTTAGACACATGTTTTCATTGACACCCAGTCAGACCACCTGGTGTACTCATGAAGTGGACACTGGGGACAGTCTGCCTATTAAGAATAAGATTTATAGGCAACCTGACCATGTCAGGGACTGTATCAGGACTGAAGTCCAGAAAATGTTGGAATTGGGAGTTATTGAACCCTCAGATAGCCCTTGGGCTAGTCCAGTGGTCCTTGTGCCAAAACCTCACACCAGTGGTGGAAAAAGAGAGATGAGGTTTTGTGTGGACTACAGGGGTCTCAATGCAGTCACTAGGACTGATGCCCATCCAATACCAAGGGCAGATGAGCTCGTAGATGCTTTGGCCTCAGCCAAATATCTCAGCACATTTGACTTGACAGCTGGCTACTGGCAGATCAGACTAGCTGATACTGCAAAGCCCAAAACAGCATTCTCAACCCCTAGTGGGCATTATCAATTTGTGGTAATGCCCTTTGGTCTGAAGAATGCACCTGCCACTTTCCAGAGGTTGGTGAATACAGTTCTCACAGGTCTGGAAGCCTATAGTGCAGCATATCTAGATGATATTGCTGTCTTTAGCTCCACCTGGGAGGATCACCTGGTCCACCTCAGGAATGTTTTACAGGCCCTGCAAAGGCAGGCCTGACTATCAAGGCCACTAAGTGCCAGATAGGGCAGAGTCAGGTTGTGTACCTGGGCCACCTTGTGGGTGGAGGCCAGGTTCAACCTTTGCAGAGCAAGATCCAGACTATCATGGACTGGACTGCTCCCACTACCCAGACTCAGGTGAGAGCCTTCTTAGGCCTGACTGGGTACTATAGGAGATTTGTCAAGGGTATGGATCAATAGTGACACCCCTGAATGACTTAACTTCTAAGAAAATGCCCAAAAAGGTTCAGTGGACAGTTAGCTGTCAAAAGGCATTTGATGACCTGAAGCAGGCCATGTGCACTGCTCCCATTCTACAGAGTCCTGATTACTCCAAGAAGTTCATTGTTCAAACTGATGCATCTGAATTGGGGGTAGGGGCTGTACTGTCACAATTGAATGAAGAAGGTCAGGATCAGCCAGTAGCTTTCATTAGCAGAAGGCTGACCCCTAGAGAGAAACGTTGGTCAGCCATAGAGAGGGAGGCCTTTGCTGTGGTCTGGGCTCTGAAGAAGTTGAGGCCATACTTGTTTGGTACACACTTCCTGGTTCAGACAGACCATAAGCCCCTCTTATGGCTAAAACAAATGAAGGGTGAAAACCCCAAACTGCTTAGGTGGTCCATTTCCCTACAGGGGATGGACTTTACAGTGGAACATAGACCTGGGAGTAACCATGCCAATGCAGATGGACTCTCTAGGTACTTCCACTAAGAACATGAAGACTTAACTCGGCAAGGTTAGTTTAATGTCCCTACGTTTGGGGGGGTTGTGTAGGAGAGTAGGATCTGCTTCACATGGGTACCCCCACTTTTTGCTGATGCTTCACTGTTTTTCGACATTAGTCTGGCTGGGGCCCTGCTAATCAGAACCCCAGCCTAGCTGCTTCCTCTCTAAAATGGTTTCCATGTGCCTTAGGCACATCACTGATTGGAATCTGGAGTGCCCTTATAAGTCCCTAGTATATGGTATACTATGTACCAAGGGCATAGGTACCTCAGAGGCCTACCAGGGGCTGCAGCATGTATTATGCCACCCCTGGAAGGCCATCCAAACTGACACCACAGGTCTGCTACTGCAGTCTGGGTAAGGTGGTGCATGCACCCCTTACTGTGATATAGGTTACCTATATCACTAAATACATACACACATATAAACCTATAAGTCACTCCTAAGGCAGGCCTTATCAATCCTGAAGGCAGAGTGCATGGTTCCTATGTGAGAGGGTGCCCCTGCATGAGCAGGGCACCTCTGCAGCGTTCGGAGACCCTTCTTTGATGCTGTTTGTAGTGCAGCCTGACCATATACTCTTAAGCGCATTATAACCTCGCGTTAAATGCTAACTTTGGAATGGCTGCACCTAAACATGTCGTATTTGGTGTCAAACATCTTGGAATACTACCCCCCGCCAATTCTGGCGGCGGGGGTAGCATTCCACCCTTCTAGAGGGAAAGACATGTTAACTCTGGCTAGCCCGGTAACTTCTTTCCAAAGCCCTGGCATCACAAAATGGATGCTGCTGCCACAGACACGAGTCAGGCCTCCTGCTGCTGGACGAAACTCCGGCAGGGGAGGCCTGGACAATAGGTTTCCTGTCCCAGGGAGGTGTGACCACCTCCCCAGACAGGATAATGTGTATTGGGGCTGGGCGGGAGCACTTTCGGGTGCTTTGAAGTGTGAGAAGTTGGCCTGGTATATGCTGTCCACTAATTATAGTGGGCACCTTGCACCAGTCCAAACAACCCCTTATTGGAGATAGGTTAAAGACAACCTTATTGAAAGCTATCCTAGTGGTAGCTATGGAGAGCAGCCTTCAGGCTAAGTCTTGAAGGAATGTAAAGCAGCTTGTTTTACCAGTCTATAATCTCTTGAGTGATCAAATGAAAGAGCACCACACCAGGTATATATTCAAAATATATGTATTTATTGCTAAACACACCCCTCTAGTCTCTTTATGAGGCTAGAGTTCGAAATACATAAGTTATAAGTTATTAAATCACAGTAATAGCACAAATACACGTTTGGGCCCTAGGGGCGTACCAAACCATATACCAATAAAGTGGTATGCGAACCACGACTGAACTAGACACTAGGCCTAGAGCCTCTAGAAGTGCTTGGACCACAAGGAACCACCCAAGGTAGTGACACAGGGGACCTACGGGAGACGCGTGCAGTGTAAATACACAACCGCGATACGCCGTTGACTTCTATGGAGAAAGTCGGGATCGGGAAAATAGAGAAAAGGGACACTTAAAGAGGACTAGGACAAAACCCTTTGAGATCTAGGACTTTGAAGAGTCTCAACCCATGGGAGCACCGGAGTACTCGTGTTACCTCACCCAGGGAAGCCGGGTGCATAGGTGCCTTTCGGGGTCGGGTTTCGTCGTCGATTCGAATGGCGATCTGCTGCAAAGTGCTGCTGGCGGCCAAGAGAAAAGTGTCCGGGTGGATCCAAGAGTGGATCGGAGTTCTGAAGAACCTGAAAGCAGAGGGGACAGAGTCTGGGTCACTAGCCAGTGACCAGGAAGGCGATGGACAGATGCCCACTGATGTCGAGTGCTTCAGGTGCATTGACGGTCGTCTTGACTCTTCAGTCACGAGGTCCAGGAGGCGTTGTCGGCGACCAGGAGCAGGATTCAGGCTGGTACACAATGTCTGTCGAGTGCTAAGGTATCGGCGACCGGATTGGACCCAACAAGCCTTGGCAACGGCAAGTCTCGGTGAAGATGTAGATCGTCGATGGTGCAGACCAGCAAGGTCTGTGGAACTCGCCCAGCGAGGGTAAGTGAGGGCAGGTCTGGAGCAATCAGGATTCCAAGTAAGAAAAGGATTGGCCTTCGTTAAGGGCTACTAGCCAATGGGCTAGCGACCGCGAAGGAGCCTCGTGACGCCACACGTGGATCTGGCTTACAGGACACTCATGGAGTGGGGGCCAGTGATCTTTGGTGCAGTTGGTGCTGGAGGCTAGGGCTACTCGGAGCCCAAAGCAAGACTTCTTGGGAAACCCAGAAGAGGATGCACTTGCAAATGTGCTCGGTGTCCAGGGGTCACAGTCTCAAGTCACCCACGATAGCCACAGGCCTCAGCTTTGCTGGGGACTCAGGGTAGCCTCGGGGAAGTCTGAGAATCCACCTCTGGTGATGTGATGACTTCGGCGTCCGACGGGAGCTTCAGAAATGCGAACCGGACAGATGCTTCTTTGGTGCCTGCCAAGCAGGGGAGTCACTCCTTGAACCCAAGGGAGATTCTTCAGTCCTCTAATCGTGAGTAGAGCATCGAAGGTCCAGGATTCAGTTTCAGAGTTTCGTCCAGGGATAATCTAAAGTCCTAAGGACTGGGTTCCTACCTTTATTCTAAAGATAGGGGTTGGACTACTCTGTGGCCCCACCTATGGGTGGGTCAGGGCAGAGGGTGGCTACACCCCTTTCCCTTTGTCCAGTTCGTGCCAAAGCAGGGGCTGCAAGCCCCTGATCCAGCTTGAACTGGGGTATGCACTAGGGACACCAAATGTGCCCCCAGTGCAGGACTTCAAAGCACCCGAAAGTGCTCCCGCCCAGCCCCAATACACATTATCCTGTCTGGGGAGGTGGTCACACCTCCCTGGGACAGGAAACCTGTGTCCAGGCCTCCCCTGCCTGGACAATAGGTTCAGTCCAGCAGCAGGAGGCCAGACTCGTGTCTGTGGCAGCAGCATCCATTTTGTGATGCCAGGGCTCTGGAAAGAAGTTACCGGACTAGTCAGAGTTAACATGTCTTTCCGTCTAGAAGGGTGGAATGCTACCCCGCCGCCAGGATTGGCGGGGGGTAGTATTCCAAGATGTTTGACACCAAACACGACATGTTTAGGTGCAGCCATTCCAAAGTTAGCATTTTACCGCGAGGATATAATGCGCTTAAGAGTATATGGTCAGGCTGCACTACAAACAGCATCAGAGATGGTCTCCGAACGCTGCAGAGGGGCCCTGCTCATGCAGGGGCACCCTCTCACATTGGAACCATGCACTCTGCCTTTAGGATTGATAAGGCCTGCCTTAGGAGTGACTTATAGGTTTATATGTGTGTATGCATTTAGTGATATAGGTAACCTATATCACAGTAAGAGTGCATGCACCACCTTACCCAGGCTGCAGTAGCAGACCTGTGGTGTCAGTTTGGATGGCCTTCCAGGGGTGGCATAATACATGCTGCAGCCCCTGGCAGGCCTCTGAGGTACCTATGCCCTTGGTACATAGTATACCATATACTAGGGACTTATAAGGGCACTCCAGATCCCAATCAGTGATGTGCCTAAGGCACATGGAAACCATTTTACAGAGAAAGCAGATAGACTGGGGCCCTGAATAGCAGGATCCCAGTCCAACTAAGTCATAAACCAGCAAAACACCATAAAAAAGTGGGGGCAACCATATAGTCAGATTCCACCTTCCTACATAACCCCCCAAACGAAAGGAGATAAGGCTAACCTTGGCCAGTTGAGCCTTCATTGACTAAGTGGTCATATAAGGAAGCACCTGCACTAGCATGGTTGCCCCCTGTCTTATGGTCCACTAAGCAATCCCTCACCCTAAGGGTATGAGAGGGTCTCCACCATGGGGAATCACTACCTGTGGTGTGCTTAGGTAAAGTACAAGGCTGGTGAGGTGTCTGAGTAGGGAAGTGAGGCCCTAGGAATGTTGGCCTCAGCTTCTTCAGATCACTGGTCACCATGTATGCCTGTCTTTCCATGACTGAGTTGCACTTTGCTCTAAGGGTCAACCTTTGGCTGCCTATAGCTGGGGGTTGGGTCCCTTTGGATGGACTACTGGAGGGACATGGCAGGTTTGGAACCTTCTGGTCCCAGGTTTGCCCTTGCCTACCAGAGTCCTTCTGGGGGAGGTCCCTACATAAAGGTATGGGGGATCCCTCAGTGTGTAGAGGAATTTTCACCTGGCTAGGGCTACTAGACTGGGTGCCCCTAATCTGCTGATGGGGGGCTTCCTCTGGGCAGGGGGCCCTGGGGGTCCACTGACCTCCCTGACCTCTGCAGCCCTGGGCTGACTGAGGCAGGGTAGAGAGGGGCAGGTTACCTGCTCCAGACTGGAGTACCACCTTGGAAGGGTCCTCTGCCATCAGGGGTGTGGCCAGGCCAGGCCAGACTACCTCTGTGGCAGTTCCTTCACTAGGGGTAGGGTCAGTTCCCTGAGGAGGCTGACCCTTACCTACTGTCTGGGGGAAGAAGACTTTTCTTCAACCCTTGTGCTCTCTTTGGGGGAGAGTGGGCCAGTCTTTCAGGCTCCATCTCTCCAAATTCTTGGGCTGGGGCTGTGGCCATCACAGCCCCACTAACCTTACAGGGACGCCCAACATCCTAAGATGGGTTTGGTGTTCAACTTCAGCCCAGGCTGAAATTTCCAAATCATTGCCCATCAGGCAATCTACAGGTAAGGTGGGGGACACTGCCACTCTCTTTGGGCCTGTGACCCCCTCCCAGCTGAGATTGACTATGGCCATGGGGTGATCTGTTCTGACACCATCAATGTTGGTCACCTGGTACTTAAACTCAGGTAAAAAGTGGTGAGGGGGACTAGTTTCCCTGCCACCATGGTGACACTAGCCCCTGTGTCCCTAAATGCCACAGCTTTCTGACCATTAATTATTGGCTCCAATCTGTACCGGCCCAACGCTGTGGGACCCATGGTAAAGGTGGCAAATCCTATACCACCATCAGAGTCAGAGGAGTCTGTTGAGGGGTCCCTGTCTAAACTAGGGCTCACCTCTGTTCCTCTTGTAAAAGCACCCAACTTTTTGGGTGCACTACTCCCAACTGGAGGATTACTACTGGTAGTACCAGGAGGGGTGGTAGTAGTTGTGGGAGGAACATTTTCCTTATTGCCAATCCTGGGGCAACTGGGATCAGTTTTCCAGTGCCCAGGCTTTTTACAGACATGGCAATATGGTTTCTTTTCAGGAGAGGAAGGAGTTTGGGACCCACCCCAGAAGAGGAATTTTGGGGCCCTGTAGGGGACTTATCCTTAGATTTATCCCCACCTTTCTCTTGGGACTTAGTAGAATCTTTCTTCTGGTCACCACCCTGATTTCTAGTTTTTACTCTGGTTCTGACCCATTTGTCTGCCGTCTTTCCCAATTCTTGGGGAGAGGTCAGATCAGAGTCCACCAGATACTGGTGCAAAAGCTGGTTTTGACAATTATTAAGGATCTGCTCCCTCATAATCAAATTGTACAATCCTAAAAAGTCATGCACTTTGTTGCCATGTATCCAACCTTCCAGAGCCTTTGTAGCATAATCTACAAAATCAACCCAGTCTTGAGTCTGAGCTTTTTGGGTGTCTCTGAACTTCAACCTATACTGTTCAGTGGTTAGGCCAAACCCATCTATCAGAGCACTCTTCAAGACTGTGTAATTGTCAGCATCCTCTTCTCTTACAGTGAGGAGCTTGTCTCTACCTTTGTCTGCAAAGGAGAGCCACAAGATTGCTGCCCACTGCCTCTGGGGGACCTTCTGAACTTTACAGGCCCTCTCCAGTGCAGTTATCCATTTGTGGATGTCATCCCCACTCTGGTAGGGAGGGACAATCTTGTTTAGGTTTCTATGGTCATAAGACCTTTCCCTATCTCTAGGGATATTGCTGCCACCATGGGACTCTAGTCCCAACTTTCTTTTCTCTCTAAGGAGATCTAGGGATTCCCTATCTAAAGCCAATTGCTTTTTTCTGATTTCCAGCTGAGTTTCCTCATACTGGACCAGTCTGTCTCTTCTCTCATGAGAGGATTCCCTCCTGTGAGAGGAGATAGAGCTCCCTATGGAGGTGCCAGAGTGGTTAGACTCCTGAGAAGGAGATCTAGACTTCCTGGGCACACTCTTAATCCTTCCTGGGGGGACAAAGTGGGGATCATTCAGATCATCCTCATCATCTTCCTCAGGAGGGATTGGGTTATCCAGGTCAGGGTCATTGTCACCCTCCTGGCCAGTCTCAGAGGGGGCTGGGGTATTGGTACCCCTGGCCTCCTCCTCTTCCTCTGCCCCACCCTCAGCTCCTACCCCTTCAGTCCCCAAGGGCTTACTAAGGTCATAAGCCACCAACAACTCCTTGAGGTGTTGGGTGGTGGGAGCTTTGGCCTGTCCTTATTTTTCTCAAGTTGCATAAAGCTCTCAATTCCAAGAATGGGAGTGTATCATACTTGGAGGGTGGAAGCTCAATGGCTTCCTGCAAGGATTCTTTAGATCCTACCCTTAAAGACATTACTAGTGTGGTGTGGTGTATGCACTACCTACTCTAGTGTGGCCTACTAAACTCTCTTGAGTTGTAGAAAGGGTTGTGCTATCCCTTAACACACAACTCTAAGTTCAGTAGAACTTACTGTATTCTAAGCTTAAATTATATGTACCTTAGGTACCTTTAGTGGTTTTCAGTTGATCAATTCAATTGAGATTATCTGGTAAAACAATAGCAAGCTGGAATCCCACACGCTGCACACCAATGTGAGAAGTTGGCCTGGTATATGCTGTCCACTAATTATAGTGGGCACCTTGCACCAGTCCAAACAACCCCTTATTGGAGATAGGTTAAAGACAACCTTATTGAAAGCTATCCTAGTGGTAGCTATGGAGAGCAGCCTTCAGGCTAAGTCTTGAAGGAATGTAAAGCAGCTTGTTTTACCTGTCTATAATCTCTTGAGTGATCAAATGAAAGAGCACCACACCAGGTATATATTCAAAATATATGTATTTATTGCTAAACACACCCCTCTAGTCTCTTTATGAGGCTAGAGTTCGAAATACATAAGTTATAAGTTATTAAATCACAGTAATAGCACAAATACACGTTTGGGCCCTAGGGCGTACCAAACCATATACCAATAAAGTGGTATGCGAACCACGACTGAACTAGACACTAGGCCTAGAGCCTCTAGAAGTGCTTGGACCACAAGGAACCACCCAAGGTAGTGACACAGGGGACCTACGGGAGACGCGTGCAGTGTAAATACACAACCGCGATACGCCGTTGACTTCTATGGAGAAAGTCGGGATCGGGAAAATAGAGAAAAGGGACAGTTAAAGAGGACTAGGACAAAACCCTTTGAGATCTAGGACTTTGAAGAGTCTCTACCCACGGGAGCACCGGAGTACTCGTGTTACCTCACCCAGGAAGCCGGGTGCATAGGTGCCTTTCGGGGTCGGGTTTCGTCGTCGATTCGAATGGCGATCTGCTGCAAAGTGCTGCTGGCGGCCAAGAGAAAGTGTCCGGGTGGATCCAAGAGTGGATCGGAGTTCTGAAGAACCTGAAAGCAGAGGGGACAGAGTCTGGGTCACTAGCCAGTGACCAGGAAGGCGATGGACAGATGCCCACCGATGTTGAGTGCTTCAGGTGCATTGACGGTCATCTTGACTCTTCAGCCACGAGGTTCAGGAGACGTTGTCGGTGACCAGGAGCAGGATTCGGGCTGGTACAGAATTTCTGTCGAGTGCTGAGGTGTCGGCGACCAGATTGGACCTAACAAGCCTTAGCAACGGCAAGTCTCGGTGAAGATGTAGATCGTCGATGGTGCAGACCAGCAAGGTCTGTGGAACTCACCCAGCGAGGGTAAGTGAGGGCGGACCTGGAGCAACCAGGATGCCAAGTAAGAAAAGGATTGGCCTTCGTTAAGGGCTACTAGCCAACGGGCTTGCGACCGCGAAGGAGCCTCGTGACACCGCACGTGGATCTGGCTTACAGGACACTCGTGGAGTGGGGGCCAGTGATCTTCGGTGCAGTTGGTGCTGGAGGCTAGGGCTACTCGGAGCCCAAAGCACGACTTCTTGGGAGACTCAGAAGAGGATGCACTTGCAAATGTGCTTGGTGTCCAGGGGTCACGGTCTCAAGTCACCCACGATAGCCACGGGCCTCAGCTTTGCTGGGGACTCAGGGTAGCCTCGGGGAAGTCTGAGAATCCACCTCTGGTGATGCGATGACTTCGGCGTCAGACGGGAGCTTCAGAAATGCGAACTGGACAGATGCTTCTTTGGTGCCTGCCAAGCAGGGGAATCACTCCTTGACCCCAAGGGAGATTCTTCAGTCCTCTAATCGTGAGTAGAGCGTCGAAGGTCCAGGATTCAGTTTCGTCCAGGGATAATCTAAAGTCCTAAGGACTGGGTTCCTACCTTTATTCTAAAGATAGGGGTTGGACTACTCTGTGGCCCCACCTATGGGTGGGTCAGGGCAGAGGGGTGGCTACACCCCTTTCCCTTTGTCCAGTTCGCGCCAAAGCAGGGGCTGCAAGCCCCTGATCCGGCTTGAACTGGGGTATGCACAGGGACACCAAATGGACGCAACCATGTCACCGCAAGCAGCGGGCTAGAACTTGGACATGTAGCTTTGTCGTCACCCACTCAATTTGTAAGGGGAGTGGACTGGGACATCGTACGCAGAGCCAACGTGGGTGTGTGACTGATATGTGCATGCCCCTGGGCATGGTTCTGTACTGGGAATGTGAATCTGCATGTGTCTCTATGGCAGTGTGGGTCTCCTTTGTGGGGTGTAGGTGGTCCCTGAAGGGTAATTGACACCCACGTATGTGATCTAGTTCGCCTTCCATGGGTTCGGACCACACCCGCACCTGTTCGGCCACCTCCTTTTGGCATTCTGACACCTGGCATTGGGGTGCCATGTGTGGGACGGTGAAGTGTTGTGAGCCAGCCGTGCTTACAGGTGCTTCATGCTGTGTGGTCTGTTGCAGGGGCTGGGTTCTCCTCTAAGTAGCTTGTCTGCCCTGGTCCTGGTGGTGGGTTGCGTGGGATGTCCATGGGCTGTTGTAGGGTGTCGGTGTCGAAGGTGTGGTGGTCGTCTCAGCCATCACTGATGGGTTGTCTGGTCTGACCTGCCGGAGGTGTTGTTTGTCCCTCTGCAATGTGAAGGGGAGATGCATGTTGACATTGTGTTGACATTTATGTTGGCGCATTGTTCTTGTAGACATGCAGACTGTGTGACAATGTACATTGTGACTGTTTGGGCGGTGCTGGCAATTTGAGGGGGGACAGTGGACATTTGGACTACATGACTGATGTGAGGTTGTACCCGTACATATGCATCTCACAGTTCCCTGCTCTGTCAAATGTGATTGGCCTGTTTCTGCGCATGGGCAGACCCAGTTGTGTTCCCTGTTCTGCAGTGTCGGTGTTGCACTTTGTGCCACATTGTCATGGGATGTGCTGTGATTGCCATGTGTGTGTGCTGCAGTGTGCCACGGGGATGGGGGACATGACCCTGGGTAATTGTGGTTGTGCAGTGTGCTACACATCGTTGTGCATGTGTGCCGTTGTGCCCATCTCCCCCGTCCCCCCAGTACCTGTTTGTTACTCATCCTGTTGTTGTTGTGTCAGGTCCTCTCGAGCTGTGTCCGTACTCCCACCTCCTTGCACCGTCTCCACACTGATGACTGGCCTCCATTTCCTCCAGCTCCTCCTGTGGCGCAGGACTCCCACCTCCTGTCACCGTTGCTGCCTTCCTGTTGGCAGCGGCTTTGGGCCTGGTTTAGGTTTTCACGTCATGCCAGCGCCTCTTGGCCTCCTCCATTGGCCTCCTCGACACTCCGGCTGCATTCAAGGTAGTCTGATTGTGGGTCAGTTGCTGGTAGTGTTCTGTCACATCCGTGACGCTGGTCTTGTTTTCCTATGGACTGCACCCAGTCTTCCTCTCCCTCTTCTCCTTAGCCTTCCCCGACCCCGTTGGTCCATGCTGGTGGTCTGTGGGGCTTGTGGGGTTCGCGTTGGCCTCTACGCTCGGTCAGGGTGCATCCATGTTGCTACGCACTTTGGATTGTTTCTGGTGTGTTGTTTTTGTTGCTTTTATAGTGCATTTTCCCGCCAGACGCGTGGGATTTGCAGGCCTGCCGCTGGTTTTCGCTGCTTTTTGTATCGCGATTGGCCTCATCGCAGCTTTTTTTGCGTTCGTGTTTCGTATTTTTGGCGGCATGGCGTTGATTTTAACGCAGCCATTTGACGCGTTATCTGGTGACTATCGCATGGTACTGCCATGTTGGTTAACACGGCATAAATTTCCCGCGATAGACTGCGATGTTGGAGGTTGCGTTAAGTAACTTTCGCGATGGTTATAACACGTTCTTGAGAATATGCCCCAAGATGCACTTAGTTCTCTTAGGCAAGGCGTGCCTAGATGTTGTACCATGCGGTCACGGTATTTACGCTCCAGGAGTGCTTTTTCCATCTCCTTGGTGACTGGGACATCCATTGCGTAGCAGATGGAAAACAATCAGGATACCTGCTACTAGAAACAGGATGAGTGGAAGTCCTCCAAAGATGCTTCCGAATACGGAGTGTATGAAGTTTGGTATAACCCCAAGTACAGTTTGAAAGGTGCCTAGAAGTCCAGAACCTATGTTCCTAAATAGGTGGACTATGCCTGTCGTATCAGACATGTTAACCCCTTGACCGCGTTCGGAATTCCGCTCGTGTGCTGGACATTCCGAACGCGGGTGTGGTCGTGACGAGCTCAGCTCGTCATGCGCACAGCGCTACCGCTCAGCATGACGAGCTGAGCTCGTCACGAGCATCGAAGGGGTTAAAGATACGATTTGCCATTTCTGCAAAATGGAAAGGGCAGTTTGTATGGATAAGCGCCTGTATCTCTGCCGAAGACCTTGCGATCTGGAGATCAAAAGTCTCTCGAGCGGAGGTTAAGGGCACAGACTTCTGCAAAAGCATGGCTTTCATTCTGCTTAGAGTATCAAACCGTTTTAAAGAAACATTCAGTGAAGGCCATAACGGCGCCCACCTGACTGTATGTGTCGGTGGAATCAATACTTGCATACAACAAGTAACCCTGGAGCTCACGGTTACCAGATATGCGATGCCCGAGAGCATTCCACAGCAGCCTTGACTGTTCAGCATCAAGTAACTCCCATTTGAAAGTAGCCCGAATGCTGGAGTAATCACTGCAGCTGGGGCACCCCTCAGATGGCAGGACAAGTTCGCTACAGAACCATTACAAGCCCCGTGCAGCATTATATCCTGGCATATGAGTGATCCACTTAAAGCGTTCTCACAGTTTGTACCGCTTAGAAACACTTCTCGATCCCCACTCCGGCATCGAAATCTGTATGGTAATACCCATGATTACTTAATGTATTCCTTACCCATTTCTTAATATCTGCCTGCCTGCTTTTGTTCAAGGCAATACTGAAACTGAAAAGTAGTGACAGGTAGAGTCATGTGGCCATGGATTAGCCAATCTGTGGACGATAATTCTGCCACTGTAAATGCTAATCTATCCAGTTTTTCGATACACAGCATTGTATACTTTGCTCCCCTTTATGCCATTTCTATCTGTTTATCTCTTAGATTGTATTCAGAGAACAGAGACGTACTGTTAATATAACGCCAAGGAACATAGCCTGCATGCAAAGATTGCAGCGTCCAGCTTAACAACATAATAGAACGTAATTGAGATTGTACGTGTTGTAATATGGCCAAATCTTGTTCTAGTATGTCTATCGCAGAAGATACAATGTTGCCTAAGGAATATATCCTGAAGGTCAATGTAGTTAACCCATTGTCTACCACTGCTAGAGATTTTTCTAGATTTATACTGTCTATTTCACGTAATCTCTCTGCGGCCTCTTGTTGGGATATTTTCCATATTTCACTGTAGACAGCATAAATTAAACATTTCTGACGTGGCTTCCTGGGACCTAGTAAAAAATCCCTGAGAACCACATCCTGTGACAGTAAGGATAAGTGTTGTTTCACCTTTGTGAGTGTTGAGGTTCTTAGTCAATCAAGGCACAACTTTTCAACACTGTAGGATGTCACTACCCCCGGATGTTCTCTCTGTACGTAACATGGAACTGTCCTATGGATACTAAACCCTTTGGTTTTACCCATGAATCTCGCCTTACAACTATTGGTGTCTGTGGGCCAAATCAGCCAGTTCTTCCAATCGGGGTCTGATCTGTTGGATTGTATAATGTAATCTACTGTAATCTCTTTCTGTGATGTTAATTTACCCTCGGTGTGTGATGGAGTTGGCAGCCAAGGTGTGTTCAAGTCTTTGTTCTTGGCTAGTCTAAGGCAAGACATCTATTGCACTGTCTTGTTCAAGAACATGATCTGTTGAGGGATAAGGCATGCTCCAAACAAAGCTTCCGTTCCCTGAACTTGCCATTCCCTAGTACCCCAGACTGATTTTAAGTCTATGGTATCTTTCCATGAGTCGAAACCTTGTTCAGACAACTGGGCAATAAAGGAAGCAGAGTAAATCTGTTTGGTGTTTGTTAACATATTTTTCTGTGCTGATGTTGGTGCAACCTTATAATAATATGAGGCTGGGTCAGACATATTAAACCCTGAAAAATATGGAAACTTTTGTGCAAATGTTTTTGAACTGCCTTTCGGCGGTGTTGGACAATGTTCCCACTGCTGGTATGTGAACACATTTCTAGGATTAGCAGATTTATGCAAAAAATGATGACCATAGTGTTGATAATAATACATTGTTTCGAAATCTGATGTGCTTTCCAATGTTTCACTATTAGAAAATGCAACAGATTTTTCCAAGTCAGACAACATATTATTTACAGTTTCAAAGTCCCAATCATCGGAAAATGTACTCAGGGTATCCCTACTACTCTTCTCCGTACAGGCAGTAGTCACGTATCAACATGATCTTTACTAAGGAGCAGAGGATTGTGGGTGCAGGTATTGAGGTATACCCTAAGGTTAGATCAGACCATAACCCAGTAATTCTGACAATACAGGCTTTACAGGAAAGTAGGGTATGTCAGCACCCATTTTCATTTCCTCGCCCTCTCCTTACTAATTTAGAGTATTGAGTCTTTCTCAGAGGCTTACTTGGAGAATTCATATGAATTACTAAGGGCTCAGTTGCAGTTGTCTGGGACAGTATGCAAGCTTACATCAAGGGAGTGACACTCCAGTTTGTTCCTAAGAAAAGCAGACTTATGCAGGAGAAAGCCAGAATTGCAGCACTCACAAGCAATACTCACGAGAGACCCAGGTGAGCAGTTTATACTCCTCAGGCTGATTGAGAAGCGGCTTATGCTCGCTCAGGGGCTAAAGGAGAAGGTAGCTGCTAGCTATCAGAAGAATAAAACGCTCCAATATATGAATATGGCAAAAAAGCTGGATGCGTTCTTGTACATCAGATCACCAATAAGTGGTCTTATTCGTATCTTGGGTGATGATGGGTGATATACACTCACTCTCAGACTATCGCCGAGCATTTTACATCTTTCTACCAAGGAATCTATAGCAAATCAGTAATCCTGATTACGCTAATTTCTTAAATTATCTACAGGGATATCACTTACTTCAGCTTGACTCGCAGCACAAACTTGTATTACAGAGGTACATTGACTTAGGGGAAATCAAATTGGCTATCCAGGTTTTGGTGACAGGGAAAGCCGCAGGAGCAGATGCAATCCTGCTTCAATTTTATAAAGTATTTATTGACATCTTATTACCAGAATTCCTTGATCTGTTTGTGTATATAGGCAGTGGAGGAGACGCACCAGCCTCCTGGGGAGTAACTAACATCGTAGAGTTTCTCAAAAAGGATAAGCCACCCGAGGAAAAGGGCTCTTATCATCCAATATCACAGAAAAATGCAGATACCAAGGTTTTTTCTAAAATTCTGGCATTGTGCTTGGCTCCCCTTATGAATACTCTGGTCTCAGATCAACAGCACAGATTCGTGCCCTGCAGAGATATTACGAGCCACACCAACACTGCAATAGCGGTGGTTGATTTAGCAGAAAAAATAATAGACCGGATCGGTATGATCATGGTAGACGCTGAAAAGGCCTTTGATTGCGTAGCCTGGGATTCACTATGGTTAACTATGGGAGGTTTCAGGTTAGGGAGTCGGTTCATATCATTGGTCCAGACTCTATGCAAAAATCCTATGGCTATGGTATTATTGGGGGGAAATTTCTCCCCTTTATTCAAAATATACAGAGGTACACGCTAGGGGTGTCCAATCTCCCCCCTACTATTTGCTCTTTACATAGAACCATATCTAAGGCATTTATTACAGAACAAGGGTATTCAGCCAGTTAAATTAAATGGTATTGAACTCAAAGTAACTGCTTATGCAGATGGCATTGTAGTTTCCTCTACTGATTCGTCTGCCACTCTTGCTCTTATATCAAAAAAGGCAAAACAATTCGGAGCTTTTTCTGGGCATCAGTAGAACCTATCAAAAACACAGATAATTCATAATTTTCAACCAGATATTCCAATGATCAGAGTAGCAACACAGGCCACATACTTAGGAATTAGGCTGAGCAGTCGAGTGGAGGATATTATTTCACTAAAGTACGAGCCACTTTTACAGGCTGTAACCGTTAAACTATACCAATAGCACCAGCTCCCTCTTAGTATTGTGGGTCGGTGTGACATCATTAAGATGAATGTATTGCCTACATTACTTTATCTATTCCATTCCATACCACTCTGTGTCCCAGATTCTTTTTTCAAGCTTATAGAGGGGATGATCAGTTATTTTATATAGGGCTATAGGAGGGCTAGGCATGCCATCCATTTTTTAAAACTTTCATACATACAAGGTGGTTAAACCTTCTGGATTTTAAGCTGTGTTATTGGGCAGCGTTTGCCGGTCGCATTCAGAACATACTGACTGGGCGGCAAGTCAGGCTGTCCTCACTGGGATATCAACTTGTAATTGTCCCTGAGACCAGGTGCTCATGTCATAAGCTGACAGACCCCAATTACTTTAAGAGGGTCAGATCTAAGCTAATCGAGGATCAATTGCAGATTTGGTGGGATATCTGTACTAAATATTCCTTACCTTCATACCCCACTTTGGCGTAATCCAATTTTCTCAGATATGTTTTACGATAACGTTGGGAAAGTCTGGGAAAGTCTAGGGGTTTGCCGGTTGGGACAGCTGTACGACCTTCAGGGCTTCAGGACATTTTTCTTCATTACAGGAAGCATTTCGGCTCCTGCAATGCTCTTTTTTTAAAAATATTTGCAGATGAGGAACTATTTTTTGCATGGCTGTATGGTTAATGTTGACCAAGAAACATCAGAAATTCTCACCTGTCTTTTATCAGGCTTTTGGTGAAATTTCTATGAGTCTAGTATATCAGAAGTTTATCTTGCATACTGAGGATGACAATAAGCAATTAGCCTTAAAATGGAGCCGGCTTCTTGCATCTGAAACTTCAGTTACAGAGATACAGGAGGCCTTTGATGTATTAGATCTCCCAGTAAATTTGGTTTGCCTCAAGCTACAGCAATTTAAAACAATCTACATGCTTTATTATATGCCTGATTGTATTTCCAAATGGTTATTGTTCTGTGCCCCTGACAAGGTATATTGTTTACTGGCTGTCCAATGCTACAGGATTTTTGGGGCAGCGTACTTCAACTGACAACAGCATACTTTGGGTTTGAATGCCAATTGACCAGCAAGGAAATCTTGTTGGGGTATAAACCAGGCTTCAATTTTGGTCTTGGGTCACTGGTTTCTATCATAATTGTTACTGCTTGATTATGCATTGCCAGGGTCTGGATTAGCCCCTCACCACCGAAAGGGACGGAGTGGTGGGCGCTACTAAGTCAAATTTATAAATTTGAATTTGCAGTGGCCAAGGCAAGAGGTCCTTAAGCTATTAAGAAGGTGGAAAGAATATGTTCCAGTCTTCATCGGGATTAGCTTTTTAAAAAGTTTAGACTCCTTCCTCCCTTCAAATATTTTCTCTTTTGTCTTTCTTTGTTTTTTTTCTCTGTCATATTCATATACATATTTATTATTGAACTGTGATTGATTATTTTCAAAACCGGAGTTTGTTATTTAAAAATGTTTATTTGTGTTACCTGTGTCTTGTGTTAATCTTTTCTGACTCCTTATAAAATAAAATAAATACAAATAAAAAGCCTTAGACAATTGGAAGCCTCCAGAGTGGAGTACCATGACGTAGTAGAGAGTACGGACAGACGCCACTACCTAGCTACACTGAGGACCTGTTGTAATGTAGGGGACAAAGCAGGTTGTCTACTTGCCTGGCTAAGTTGTCATGAGGAGGCGGCATGATGGTTGTGAGAAATATTCAAACAGGCAGGTGAAAGGATAACATAAACAACAGAAGTAGCCCAGGAATTCACTTGGAACTACAGAACATTCCATTGGGCCGGGCCGCAGAGGGAAGAGAAGGAGATGGAACCATTTGTAGACTCTCATTACTTTGAAATGCTTGTAGAGGACCTGAAAACAGAGGAGCTTAAAATTGCTCCACCATCTAGGAAAAGTGGGAAGACACCTAGACCCAACAGGTTGCTAGTGGAGCTGTTAAAATTACTGGCCGCACTAATGGGCCCACATCTGTTGAGGATGTTTGAAGATGCCAGTCTGCAGAGACAGCTATCCCCAGACTTATGACATGCTTTAAAAATGGTGATTCATAAAAAAGGTAAACTGAAATCGGAGTGTGGGTCCTAATACTTAATCTCCATTCTAAATATAGAGACCAAGCTGCTGGCTGCCATGCTGGCCCGCAGGCTCAATAAGGTGATAACCTTGCTGATCCATTGCGACCAAAAAGGATGTATGCCTCCTAGCTCTGCCCGGCAAAAGTGCCTTTATAACTTGTTGGACACTGTAAAGAACTCTACAGTTGCCTTTGCTACAGTATCCACTGATGCTGAGAAAGCATTTGACTCGATGCATTGGCGATACTTCTTCTTAGTTTTGAGGCGCTTTGGCTGTGGACCTCGTTTCTGTGGCTGGTTGGCTCTCTTGTAGATAAAGCCCAAAGTTGTGGTTCAGGTAAATGGGATGAGGCCCAGAACACTTCCACTGGAGTGGGGACCAGGAGAGACTGCCCACTTTCCCCCCTCCTGTTTTTTATGTACATAGAACCTCTAGGCTGTTGGGTCAGGGCCTTGGGTCAGGGTCTTGCTGACTGTAGTGAGCTTATGGGATGGCACAAAAAGAAGATCTCCTTATATGTACACAACTTCTTCCTATATATAACTAACCCCAGTGTGATACTGAGATTCATCCTGGTGGTGTTGTTTGAGGTCTTCAGGGACTACTCAGGCTATAGGGTGTACTGGGGCAAGTCAGTACTCTTTAAGATTGGTGAATGGGACCTGGAAGGATAGCTCTGCTTCAATGTGGTGACAGAAAATTTAAAATACCTTGGTGTATACATTACGCTGAATCTGGAACAATTTGTGGACAAAAATCTTGAGAATTTACTTGTAGACATGTAGAGTGATGTTGCCATGTGGTGTAAGCTACCGCTGATACTCCTCAGGAGAACAGCCATCCTCAAAATGATTACTCTCTGTAAAATTCGGTACATAATGCAGTTTCCCGATCCCTAAGACTTTCTTTAATAGACTTGAAAGAGAGGTTGTGGGATGAGGGGGCCCATGGATAGCCTTGAAAACCCTCTGTAGATCAGTATATAATGGAGGGACAGCTCCATGAACCCTGGTCCTCCTGCCACCCGGAGATACTCCACCGAAGAGCTCTGAGCTCTCAACTCTGGATGCCACAACAAAAAATGCTGCCTCGCATCCATGCAATTAATGGTAGGACCTTTCATCTGCTGCAACTGTCTCCTCACCTGTGACACATCTTTGCCAGCCCCCACAGAGGCCCTCATCACAGACACCGCCCCATCCTTGACTGAATCACTCCACTGCCTCCTGCTCAACATCAGATCCCTCTACAAACATGCTACTTAGATCTGGAACACCATCACCACCTTCACTTTGGATGCTGTCTTCATCATGGAGACCTGGCTCTATTCTGCCACCACACCCGACATTGCCAATACAATGCCCACCGGATAAAAGAAGATACACAGGGACCACATCAACAAACACAGAGGCGGCATTGCCATCATCCACTGGGAAACCATCTGGTGCACCTCTACCAAAGACGACACCACACCAATCATGAAACACCTCAACTTCCAACTCCAAACGGTTGGCAGAACAACCAGTCTGACTAATTTCTTCCACTGCTTCCTTCAAAAAGGAAGTAAAAAAAAATCCTAATGACTAAGTTCTTGCCTTAAAGGTCCAAGGCTCAATTGCTTATTGACTGCCTACTGATTGACTACTAGATTATTGTGCACCTTTGATTCGCAGCACTCGCCTGCTATGCTCATTTATGTATTGAATGTTCTTCTCCATGTACCATATGCATCCTACCCTAATTGTGATGCACTGCTATCTTGTTTGTTTTATGTATACTCAAGTTATGCTTGTCCTTCCCACTTCCATATCCCACCTATCCTAACTGTAAAGCGCTCTGATACCCGCCTGCATCACGTTTGCGCTATATAAAACTTTCTAAATAAAATAAATAAATAAACCATCAGAGGCGCCCTCACCTACAGACCCCCTGGCTCCCGACCCAGTTTCTGCAATGCCATCCCTGATTTCATTGTCCCGCTCACCATCCAAACATTACATCTTCCTTGGTGACCTCAAGTTCCACCTCAACGATCTCGAAGACACCAACACCACCAACCTCCTAGAGAGCATGGGTAACATTGGCCTCACCCAATGGGATACAGACCCTACACATAGCACAGGACGCATGCTCAACCCAATCCTCTAGGCTAGCGACATAGTCAAGTACAGCCACACCACCGAACTCACCTAGACTGACCACAGCATCACTCACTTTACCATCACAAGAGCACCACACTCCACCACCAAGGGCCCCAGCTCCTCCCTCCGCAGCTGGAACAAAGTTACAGAAACCGAATGGACGGATGCCCTCAACACCACAGGGCCTGACTCCACATCCTCCGTCGAGCAGTTGGTCAGGAACTTCTCTGTTAGGATCACCAATTTCACTGATAGAGTTGCCCCCATCAAACCCTCCAAGACCAGGGCAAGCACCAACCAAGCTAAATGGTACACACTAGAACTCAGGATCACGAAACGCAACAGCAAATGTCTGGGCAGATGATGGTGCACCAGTAAAGACCCCACAGAATGATCTACCTTCAAATCAGCCCTCAACAACTACCGTCAACGCCAAAAAGACATGAAAAAATGCACCAAAGCAGACAGCATAGAGCAAGGAACTCTTCAACATTGTTAGAGAGTACTCCTGCCCATCAGCCACCAAGAACATTATCCCCCATCCCAAGAACCCTGCAACACCCTGGTGGACTACTTCCACAACAAGATGTCCACCATCTACAGTAACTTTGAACCCCAACCCACTGAACTCTACAGTCTCCTCAGGCCAACTGACCTCACCCACATGCCTCCGCTCACCGCTTGGGAACAGCTCACCAGACAGAGCACCATGGCCATCATAAACTCCATCTACTCCAGATTTCCCACAGACCCATGCCCCCACCACTTCTTCAACCTCTGAAGCAAGGAAATCTGCAGCAAATTTACCACCATCATCAACGCATGCATCATGACTACCACCTTACCCGATCAATGGTAACACACAGAGGTCAGACCCCTCCTCAAGAAACCATCCGCCAACCTCAGCGATCTCAAGAACTACCGCCCCATCTCTCTGTTCCCATTTCTTGCTAAGGTCGTTGAAAAAGCCATCAACTGACAGCTCATTGAAAACCTGAGGAGCAACAACAAGCTGGATACCACCTAAACAAGCTTTCACACAAACCACAGCACTGAGACAGCCCTGATCGCTACCACTGATATATCAGGACCCTCCTCAACCATGGAGACACGGAGGTCTTGATTCTCCTTGACTTCTCAGCATCATTCAACATGGTATCCCACCACACCCTCATCAAGAGACTCTGTCACATTGGGATTAAGGGAGAAGCTCTCAACTGGATCCCATCATTTCTCGAAGGACGAACACAGATAATCCACCTACCTCCCTTCATGTCCAAATCCAAGAGCATCATCTGAGACATCTCGCAAGATTCATCCCTCAGCCCTATCCTGTTCAACACCTACATGATGTACCTGGCTGACATCGTCAGAACACATGACGTCAACATTATCTCCTATGCAGACAACACTCAGCTCATCCTCTTGCTCTCAGAAGACCCTGCAACCACCAGAACCAACTTCCACAACTGCATGATGAGCGTCGCCGACTGGATGAAGACCAACTGCCTGAAGCTCAACACAGACAAGATGAAGGTGCTGATCTTTGGAAACAATACCTCCCCATGGAACCACACCTGGTGGCCGGCAGAACTTGGACCCCTGCTCGAAACCTCAGCATCATGCTGGACAACAAACTCACCCTGAAAAACAGATCAACACAGCCTCTTCTGCCTGCTTCTACACCCTGTGTGTGCTCCGAAAGATCTTCAGATGGCACCCCGTTGATACCAATAAAACCGTCACCCCAGCCCTAGTCACCTGCCCGCTAGACTACGGCAACGTACTCGATGCAGGAATCACCACCCAGCTCCTAAAGAAACTCCTGATGATCCAGAACTCAGCCCCCACACTCATCCTCCCCAAATGGACCCATATAACCCCCACCTCAGTAGCCTCCACCTGCTTCCCATCAAGAATTGATGCCAAATCAAGATGCTGACACACGTCTACACGGCCCACCACAACCAAGGACCAGCATCCATAAATCACCACCTGCATTACCACCAACCTTCCAGACACCTACGCTCTGCATACCTCGCACACACACCCGCATGCTGCCAAAGACTGGAACAGCCTCCCCTCCACCTTCGAACAACATCCTCCCTCACGGAATTCAGAAAGAGACTCAAGACATGGCTCTTTGACTGATTGCAGCAGAATCACAGCACTTGGATACCCTCACAGGTGATTAGCCACCCTCTAAAATCCTGACTGATTGATTGATTGACCTACAGGCATAATATTGGGCTTCCCAACTACTGACTTAATTAGAGTAGATAAATGCTTCCAAAGATGACCTGGCAGTTGGGTTGGACAGGTGGAATATGGTTGAGCCCACTTGGTAATCCTTCCCATATAGGCAGGTATAAAAACCCTCCTTACCCCTGCACAGGTGGTCATAATGGCTTAGGAGAGAGCGAGGACCCGTATAGGGGGTAAAGGCAGGGTCACGATGGAAACACCACAATGGGAAGGTTCTGTGTTAAAAGAGGTTTGCAAGCAACAGGGATTTGCCCTCTTGGATTTGATCGGTATCTCTAGTGTAGGAGACATTGTAAAAGTCCGGTGTAAGAAATACATACTGATACCTTGTTTCCTGTATAAAAATAAGTCAAGGAGTCATGCGTTGTGTTTTGTTAGGTGATGCACTTTTTTTATTACACACTTGACACTGCACGCTCTTTTCACTTAATTGTAAACACTGGATCTTATTTGATACTACTTGATCAATATATTTAAACGTTTTTGCAATAGAAAATAGGCAATGAATAAATCACTTGAAGTAAAAAATACCGGTTGTGTGCCTACTTCAACATTTGTCGGTGGATGTTAACTAATTATCTGGTCAGAAAGTCTTTCAGACCAGACTCCTCTTTGTTTACATGATTTATTATCTATAGTGAACTATTGTTTCTTGCAATACTATGAGCTTTGAGGGCCTAATTTACTGGTGGCTTATAAGTATTAAAAATTGAGGTTTAGGACTAAGAAAAGGTTTCTTTCGCCAGGTCGAAATGGCAGTCTAAAACTGCAAACACAGGTGGCAGTGGCAAGCTTGAAACATGTTTTATAGTGCTACTTTAATGAGTGGCAGAATGAATGCTGCAAACCCACTAGTAACATTTAATTGACATGCCCTTGGTACATGTAGTACCATCTACTAAGGACTTACAAGTAATTAAATGTGCCAATTAGGTATAGACCAATTTTATCATGCTGGAAGGAGAGAGCACAAGCACTTTACCACTGGTTAGCAGGGAAAAGTGCACAGAGTTCTAATACAAAAACAGAGCTGTGAACTCTTTTAAGTGGCTGCATGATATATTTGAGGGCTTGAACATGCAGCTCTACAAGTGCACAAAACTCATACATGCTCTACATGCTTAGGCCATTGAAAAGGGTGACCTGCCTAACTCAGCACCTCTAGAGAGACACATATTGAGGGGCCTGTTAAGGGAAAGGGGCGGTTTCTTTAATATACAAAGTATTAATAATCAACATTCCTGACAATCTAGGAAACCTTAGAAAGAGGAGGGAGCCCGACATGGTGGTGATGCAAGACATGGATTGGGAAGCTGCACTGATACACGCCCAAAAAGTAGCTATTAAGACTAGATTCTGTTTGATTCAAATCAAAGTGCCACACAGAGTTTATATGGAAAGGGCCAAACTCCATAGAATGGGGCAAACACTCATACCTGATTGCTTGTGATGCCAGGGTGCAATGGGGTTGTTCTTTTACACGATTTGGAAGTGCTCGGTCATTCAGGGATATGGGTATATGAACCTGAGGGGCTGGGGGATATACTTGAGAAAGAAATTCCACATAATCCCCAGTTTGTTTTGCTTAGAGTCCATGGAGACATCAATCTCCCTATGAAAAGCTGTTATTCTGCTCACTAGGATTGGTAGTCGCTAAGATGGATATTGCTTAGCTGTGGGGGTCATCAGCTCTACTAACCAAAATCAAATTTATCAACATAATGGAAATAAGTATGGGGGCAGAAAAGGGGGTATTCTCAGCTACAGGATATCGCAGGAAGTTCAAGAGGGTTTGAGGCAGATGGAGGGAGTTCTATGGCCTGGAAGGTAATCACTCACGATCACCCATGCAGCAAGAAATGAACACCAAATACCTGGACATATAGGTTCTTGTTCCAAATGGGACCTGGAATGCCAGACTGGGTGAGTAAAAGTTGATAACATGCTTCCCGAAAAGGCTGTGGGGACCTGATTGGGCCCTGAGGGAACATTCTGTGGTTTGACTATTTACCAGCGCTTTACATCATTTAGTTCCCTGCATAACGGGATATAATCTGTATGATTTTGACTGTGTTATGTTACATGGTCAGCTTGTATATTTGTAAACAAAATGTCAATAAAAAAACAGCTGGTTAAAATAAACAGAAGGAAACAGAGAAAGACAGAACATAAGAAGGTGGAAAAAGGAATAAATACATTACAGCAAAGGTAAAAAACAGGAAAAGAAAAGAAAGCAGAAAAGAAAATGCTGAAAAAGTAAAAAAATAGAGAAGGAAGGGGCAACAAGAGAAAAAGATAGAAAATGAGAGAAAAAAGATAGAAAAAAACAGAGAAAGAAAGGAAAAAGGGAGGAAGAAGAGGAGCATGAAAAAAACAGAAGGGGAGGAAAAGGAGGTCAAGAAGAGAAGTAAGGATAAATATAAAAGAGTTGAAAAAGAAATAAAGAAAGATAACAAAAAAACAGAGGGGATAAAAAACACAACAAATTAAGCTGAAAGAAGACAATACAGCAGGAATGAGACCAGTATAGAAAGAACAATAAGAAGAAAGAGAAAAGAAAGGAGACGAAAGAAGAGCAAGCAAGAAAGTGGGGGATAAAATCAAATGGTGAAAGAAGACAATCACAGGAAGGAGAGAAAATAAGATAAACAGAAAGGGAGAGGGAATTTAAGAAAGATGGAAAAGAAGTAGCAAAAGAAACAACAAAAGAGAAATATTTCTTCAGAAGGTGTTGCATGGTCTTCCACTGTTTGCACTGTCAGATTCCCAGGCCTAACAAAACTGGGCACACAATGTTTAAAGTGCTGCATTAGCAGTTGGGCAGTTGTATATTCTCAAACCAGCTGACAGGCATTTTATCAGGTGTGAGCTACTCAGACGCAGCATAGGAGCTACTGGCAACTTGCAATCGGCCTGTTGGAGACATCTGGCCTAAGCTATATCAGTCTGGCTATGTTGGTGTTTTGCATCAGCACTTTATGCCTTATTTACTACGGATTGAGTTTGGCTTCTTCTGATTTAAACTTATATTTGACACCCATGTCCCTGCTAAGCTTTAATTTCACAGGCTAAGTACATTTATGCTTCTTGTTTCTTATACCTATCTATGTATTGTGTGAACTTCTACCTTATTTTCACCATTGTGGTTGCCATATCAGGGCTGATAAAACTGCTAAGGACTCCCAAGGAGAGTCACCAGTCAGTCTTCTGCCTTTTATAAACCTATTCAGATGCTGCACAGCACAGTACAAGGTAAAAGACCAGCATCAACTCAATGAGTGATAGGAGAGGTTGCTGGTATGTGGACTGTTAATTCATTGTGATGTAATGTTCTTTAAAGAGGTGTGTCTTCCACTCTTTCCTAAATGTGGCCTTCTGATGAATACAATATACTGTTTGAGATCATGGGTGCATAGATAGAAAAGGCCTGCTGCCTTGTTTTTATTTTACACTTTCCAGTTTGCAGTCTGATGTTGTCCTGGATGCAGGTGTGCCGAGAACATCCAGAGATGGTGAACATGTCTGCAAGGTACATGATGGTGCTCATCTTGATGGCTTTGTAAGTCGTGCAGCTATTTTTGAAGATAGGGTGAGCCAATGGATTTCCATCATGAAGGAAGTGATACAATCATATTTCTGCAGGCCCTTAATGTGACATGTCGCCACGTGTAGGATGTTCTGAAGGGGTGTCAATGTGGAATCTGTAAGGCCAAAAAGCAGGACACTACTGCTAGCAGATGCAACAGTACGAGGGTTTGAACAGTAGCTCTGAAGTCATTTTCCAGAATGGTAATGCATGAGCTCATATGTGGATACAAATAGAAATGCATTAGCAAAACCAGTAGCTCGGCCTTCTGATTTTTTTCAGTCATACCACTCTTTTTAACTGTCTTTTGTTTTCCAAGTACTCCCTTGTACTTCATTCTTCTGACCTTTCTTCACTCTCTGCTTCATCTTCTCCTTCAAAAAGCCTCCTAAAGTAAGCACATGGCTTTGGTTGGGCTTGTGTCTCCTTCCCATCTTTCTCTTCTCTTTATTTTCTGTGGCTTAGTTATATATTTTCCGTCATCATACTATTCTTTCTGATGATTTTAGGGGTCCAACTACTGCTGGTCACTTTGGCAAAAGTATCTCCTCCTGTTGTTATCCAGACTTTTTTATGCCTAAGCCTCTTACTTGCCCTTTTTGAAGAGCCACTATTTACCAAATTATCTATTTCAATGGGACTGATTGCTGCTTCCTGACTTGGGCCTGTTTTCACAAATATCTTCCATGCTCCTGCATGCTTACCATTCTCTCCACAATATAATTTTCATTTTAATATAGAAGCTTAAGCTTGCAGATCTAAAACCTCTTTCTCCAATACCTCCACTTCATTATCACCTTTACATCCAGAATTAGGCTGCCTTGCCTTTATCACATGGTCATGGAGTACCTACAATATTTCTATCAACCTTCCCTTCTTAGCTTACCTCTCACCTCTCACTGTTTTAATATTTTATTTAATGTTTTTATCCAAAAATTGCAATCTCATCATTAAGTATGCAGTTCAGTCATGCTGTTCTTTGGCAGTGTCTTTTATTCAGTTTCATGTTTTCTCCCCTTGAACTATGCCCAATTCCCATGTTCCTTTCTCCAGTTTCTGCTGGTCTTTGCTTCTTAGCCTGCTTAAAAGTTGAGGTTCTGCTCTACTGTCTTTCTTTACTTACATTTCAAACATCAAACTTCCCATAGGCTATGACAACAAATGTGGCCATATGTTACTTTCCCTCATCACAAATCAAAAGTGGAAGTCCTCTCCCAAAACCAGCAGTCACATATCCTTGCTCCTTAGTAATCACCCGGCACACAAAAAGCATTCCACATTTAGGACATGCGGGCCATGGAGCTAGGCTGGGAAGTCCCCACTGACCATAGGTGCATGTGAGACCTTTGAGCCCAGCAAGACCCCAAATTTGCTCCCATGAGGCCTGGATAATCTCCCATGCCACAATTATTGAATTGGATAGTCTGCAGTTTTCAATCAACTCATTCTGTATAGTAGGGTTTGGTAACTATCTCTTAATCTTGCATATGGAATGAATGCAGATGCATAACTTCTACTCGGTGTAGGTTAAGTTTATATTTAAAACAAGGACCGGCCTAATATGACCCGCAGGACCTGGGTATGCATGTATGTGTTTCTAAAACATTGATCAAGTGAGACTCTTTTTTTATGAAGCTGCGTGTATATTAACAGCGTCATATACCTATTCACAGTCTTTTTTAATTGTATTCAATATATTGAATACAAATAAAAAAGTCTGCAAATAGGTACATGATGCCGAGAATATACACACAAATGGCCTCATAAAAAAGAGCCCCGCTGAATCAATGTTTTAGAAAAACAGCATAGGTTAGGAGCACAAGGTTCCCAGAGGTCCTGATGAAATCTGTGTATCTTGCAAAGCAGATGAAACATGTTGACCTAGAATAGACAGACTGGCTCAGTAAATTCCTTTTTGTGTCATGTGATGTTTTTAACCATATAACAGGGCCCTCTAATTAGGGAGGTGGATTAGGGTTCCCTGGAGAAATGTTTACTTTCTCTGTCGTACGATTCCACTAACAACATAGAAACTATCAAAGTGCTTCCTCTCACTTCGAGGATGAGCTAACCTGGTGGTGAGTACCTCATCAAGTGAGGACCCAATGACGAAGCATGCCACATGATTAGCATGTGGTTGAAGATTCTATAAGAACACATGTTGTGAGCCAGGAGAGCACTAAAAGCAGGGCATAGTGACTGCTTGCTTTGGGAGACTCCCTCCACATTTGGTTTGTGCATATCAGTTTGGGGGAACTGAGAGCCATTCCCACATAACAGTTCCCCTCCCCCTCTTTCTGGGTTTGGCTTTCTCTCTTCATACATACTCTCTTCTATCTCATTTCCTTTGATTGTATTTTGACTTTACTCCGCAGTTTACTTTTCCCTAGACCACGCTTCACTGTCTGTGTGAGAGGAAAATTGCTAAGCTGTTATCATGTTAGTTTCCTTGAATTTCTCATTATCATCATCAAAACGTTATTATCGATCACTAGGATCATAAAAGTTCATCACCATAATTACTCATATGACCAACACTTTGCACAATTACCATTAGGTGCTTCATAAGCTTCGGTCTCGCCCTCACTTTGTCCTCTTTTCATGGCCTGTACTCTTTCAGCTTCTGACTTCAGCCCAGTGCCCTGCTACTGCAACAATGTATCCCCTCTTCTTTCAGTCTTCTTACTGCTTTGGGAAATAATCTTGGTTTGGCAGTGTTCTCACTCAGCCTTGTGATTCTGATCAGTTTCACTAGTCTCAACAGGTTTGAAACCCATGTCTACACCAACACAGTTGTAACCCTGCGCATCCCCTCAGTTTCTGTCTAATATGCTCTCAAACATGGCACATGATCTCTGCACACGCCAGCAAATTTACTTTTCTAGATCGATCAGACAGTGCTAATTTTCAAGTCTGTGGTAATAGGATGGAAGAAGAAAGGGATCAAGGGCCATTGAATTTTGCGACTCGCAAATTGCAACAAATTGCGAGTCACAATTTGCGAGTCGCAAAATTCAATGTACAACAGTGTCTGAAACACTGTTTACGATTCCCAATGGGGTCGCAAATTGCAAGCCTCATGAATATTAATGAGGCTGTCGCAATTTGCGACCCCATTGGGAACAGCTGGCACTCCCAGGGATGGTGGCCTACTGGGGTCAGCAGACCACCATGTCTGGGACTGCTTTTAAATAAAGCATTTTTTTTTCTTCAAATGCAGCCAGTTTTCCTTAAAGGAAAACGGGATGCATTCAAAAAATAAAAATGAAACTTTTCCGTTTTATTTTTAAAGGTAGGCAGTGGTCCTTGGGACCACTGCCTGCCCTTAAAAATATTTTTGCATGTTTTCACAAAAGGAAGGGAACCCCTTCCCGTTTGCGAGTGCTTTGCCACCCTTCTGAGAAGGGTGGTAAACTGCGAGTGTTTTGTGACCGCAATTGCGACGGCAAAACATTCATACATTGTTTTTGTAGTCACTATTAAGAAGGGACGCCCTTGGAACGCCCCTTCCTAATAGCGAGTCGCTAACCCTATTTTGAGAGTCGCAAATTGGGTTTGTACATAGCAAATTTACTTTTCTAGATCGATCAGAAAGTGCTAATTTTCAAGTCTGTGGTAATAGGATGGAAGAAGAAAGGGATCAAGGGCCATTGAATTTTGCGACTCGCAAATTGCAACAAATTGCGAGTCACAATTTGCGAGTCGCAAAATTCAATGTACAACAGTGTCTGAAACACTGTTTACGATTCCCAATGGGGTCGCAAATTGCAAGCCTCATGAATATTAATGAGGCTGTCGCAATTTGCGACCCCATTGGGAACAGCTGGCACTCCCAGGGATGGTGGCCTACTGGGGTCAGCAGACCACCATGTCTGGGACTGCTTTTAAATAAAGCATTTTTTTTCTTCAAATGCAGCCAGTTTTCCTTAAAGGAAAACGGGATGCATTCAAAAAATAAAAATGAAACTTTTCCGTTTTATTTTTTAAAGGTAGGCAGTGGTCCTTGGGACCACTGCCTGCCCTTAAAAAATATTTTTGCATGTTTTCACAAAAAGGAAGGGAACCCCTTCCCGTTTGCGAGTGCTTTGCCACCCTTCTGAGAAGGGTGGTAAACTGCGAGTGTTTTGCGACCGCAATTGCGACGGCAAAACATTCATACATTGTTTTTGTAGTCACTATTAAGAAGGGACGCCCTTGGAACGCCCCTTCCTAATAGCGAGTCGCTAACCCTATTTTGAGAGTCGCAAATTGGGTTTGTACATTGCCCACACATTTTTTGTGGTCGCAAACGGGCCTAAAACTCCTTTGTGACCGCAAAAAAAAGTTGCACATCTGGCCCCAAATGCCAAATCAGACACACATGAGGACGGAAGGATGGAAGGGGAGGATCACAGGCTGAAAATACAGGAATGGGAGCTAACAAGAAATTCAATGATAAATTTTATTTGGGCAAATTAAATTGAAAAAGAATTTTGCTACTGACCTGTTTTGGTGTTATGATCAACTTTCTATGTTTTGCCTCAATTGACACGTGAGTCGTGTTTGCTTCACTTTCCAAGTCATTCAGCAGGAGCCACCACATCTTCTACACCCAGTAGACTCCAGCCATCTTGGCTACCAACCATGAGTTTAATAATATATTTGACTTCATATTGAACTATACTTAAACCACATTGTACTCCGTATTCATTTTCTATGACAAAAATAGTTTAAACTGGATTTGTTTTTATGACATCATGCTGACTCAATATTCTGGTCTCTTTTTAATACTTAGCTTTTGCTTCTGTTCAGTTTGTGGCATTGAAAGTAATATTGTCAATAAATGCACTGAAATGTATTGCGGTGAAGGATAAAAAAAAAAGGTACCTGATTTGCAGGAATTGTAAACTTTTGTTAATAGTTGCAGGCATTTGTCGTCTTTCCAGCAATGAATAATTTGAGCCAAAATGTATAAATCAGATTCTGGAATTGGATCTTCAAAGAAGTCTCCTAAAAGAAAAATAGCATATATTTTTTAGATGTCTGCTGAAAAATGTCATTTCAAATTCTATTTCTTTGGTCTTAGACTGGTGTTTGACATTCCAGATGTGTCTTGTTTTTACTTTAAAATAAAAACATTAACTTGGAATATTCTAACACAAAGTTTTTAGACCTACTAAAATTGCAAATGAATAACAGTTGCCTCCTCCAGAGACCCATTTTACAACTATACAGAAATCCAATGCTTAATATGTAAAGTAGAAGGTGCCAGCTCCCATACTTTCTGAGAAGCCTGCAGTGGGCCGGACAAATCTTGGAGTGACCGAACACAAAGATTGTCTAGTCTTGATTAATCCTCGTTCACCCACCAAAATAACATTCCCTGTTACTTTATCATGCTCATGCAGGTTATTTTTATCCCTGCTTTTTCCCGTTGTCAAGGTTTTTCTGACATTCTTCTTTCTTTCTGCATTTTCGGACTCTCTCATTCTGGGTCAAAGTCTGATGAAGGAAAATTCATTCTAGTCCCCGAAAAGAGTGCAGTGGGCCCCAAAGGTAACCACCGGCTTAAATTAAGCACTAAGAAAGCCCCCACATAATTTATTAAATTCACCTTTCTACTGAAATAATAGGCTGCCAACATCTCAGCTATCCACATTTAGGGGCTTATTTACAAGCCACTGTTCGCTGCCTGAATGCCACTTTTATTGATGGTCCGTCGGCACACACTGCAGGGCCATATCTACAAGGCCATGTGAAGCCACCCTGTGTGACTGTTCATGGCATTATAGATATGGACTGAGGCAGTGCGTGCAATTCACTGCGTTGCCTCAACCTGCCATAGGGAGGCGTGCCATGGGCGTTACGGTGGGTGTTCCCACTAAACACCTATGGCATTTAGCACATTCCTAGATTTATGAGATTTCATAAACCTGGGAATGCATCAAAAGCCTACGCCTCCCCATGAAGGCATAAGGGAGGCGCAACAAGGAGAAATTGCTTCATTTCTCCTCATTTTTTCTTTTTCTAAGTGTGCTGCATTGTGCAGCAGACATAGAAAGAGGAAAACACCACTTTTGATTGTTTTTGTGCAGGAAGGTGTCCCTTCCTGCACAAAAACAATCATCCATGCAACGTAGGCAACCTTGCGCCATGGTGCAAAGGTGCCCTCGTTGGTGCATGGCAGCCTACTGTGCGCCAGCGCAGGGGAAAAGGACAGGAATGCACCGCATCTCATAGATACAGCACATTTCTGCCCTTTTCTTTGGCACAAGGCAGGGCAGCAAGATTCCTTGCAGCACTGCAGTGCGCCAAAACTTCATAAATGAGGCTCTTAATTCTTATGCCTCCTATCATTGAGCACATTTCTGACATGAAAGGAAAAAAAAACCTATCCTGGCAGGAAGAAAGATAAGTCATAAGATCTCATGCTTGACGCATATGCACCATCTCACAAACTATCTGGTGATGGCCAAAGAAAGTAGTTGATAAAACTAAGCCCATCTTAAATCCATATTATCCTTTTTATTTAAAGGTTATCTGATTTATGGATGTACTACTTGTTTTTTTACAATGCAGTTAGTATTTCTTCCATAATAGGTACCCCAGAAAAATTATTTTGGTTTTATAGTTATCTTTTCTCTTTTTACATCAACCTCCTGGCAAAACTGTCTTTTTCGGCTTCATCTGGGAGAATGGTTAAGGTCTATTTGACAGCATTACATTCCTGGACTGCTGTCCGCGTTTGGGATTTCTTCAAACTAGATGGTGGTCAGTGTCAGACTCAGGCAGATAATATGCTTGGGCACCAAAATTAAAGTGGTCCTCGTTAGTGAATTAGAAAGCTAAAAAAGGTACCCATGTTTGCAAATTGGGGCAATTTTGAACATATTTTGCAAGGTATGAAACACTTCATGGATTGGAGCCATCTGCAGCCAATGTTTACTTTCCTTCCATGGAAGTCCGAAGTAAAAACCATTCCAGCAGATGATGCAACAAACCCACAAACAGTTAAAAACCGGCCCACACACTGACTTATCAGACCAGCCCATCGGGCATTGCCTAATTGCCCTATCGGCCAGTCCGACCCTGGTTAGGTGGTAATGCTACAATGTCCTCTCTGCCCTCCTCTTCAATCTTCATTTTGAAGGAGATTTTTCAGTCTTCAGCCAAACCTATGAGTGGAAGTTACAAACTTGAATAAAATGCTTTCTGCAGATTCTATTGTGCTTCTGGCCTTGCCAAACTACTGTAAGATGCAAAACATAAATGCAACTTTGGACAAAGCTTGGGCCATTTCCTTTGTGGAAATTACATTACAGGGCTTGTTTATGAGAGCCCTGCATCACTTTTGCACCAGGTAAAGTGGTACATGCATGACACAGGGCTCTTATAAAGATTTATGAAGCCATGTAAAGCCCCCCAGCATCATTTGAGTTGCCTCATAAATCATGAGTGAGTGACACATCGCATATCGCTGCTTCGCCTCACTCTGTGCCTGGAGGCGTGCAGTGCTTAATTTGAGCTGGTGGTTTCTGGTGCTGAGCACTGGCAGTTAAACATCAACACCAGTGCTTTTCAGGAGCACCAGTTAAGGACACTTTCAATTATGGCAGGTACAGGGAGATTATGTGATTTGCCCAGAATTACAGGATGTTGAGCCGACGCCCAGACTCAAACCTGGTTCTCCAGCTTTGAAGTCAGCAGCTGTGGCCATTAAGCCGCATCCTGTCCCCACTTTCATTGTTAGTAGTTGGTTTTGTTTTGAGTCTGTGCTAACAGGAGAAATGGGCTAGTGCAGCTGCCTCCTGACGATAGCCCCGGCACTTATTATTTGGCAAATTAGCCACAATAGGCATTTCCTGGGCGTTGTGGTGGGTTTTCCCACGCAACACCCATGCAATTTGACACTACCCGAGATTTACAAAATGATGTAAACCTGGGGAAGCATCAAATCTGTATGGCTCCTGAGGTGAGGAGTATGGAGGAGAAATATGTTAATTTCTCCTAGTTTTTTCCTCTTTCCATCTGTGCCGCATTCTGCAGCATACATAGAAAGAGGAAAGCTCCTCATAGGATTGTATTTGTGTAGGAAGGTGCCCCTTCCTGCACAAAAACAATCCTGCTTGCAATGGAGGCACCCTTATACAATGGTCGAAGGGTGCCTGTGTTGGCACTAGGCTGCCAAAATGGCACCAGCGCAGGCAGAAAGGACAGGAATGCACCATAGTGCTTAAATATGGTGCATTCCTGCCCTTTCACGTCGGCGAAGGGCAGCGCAGCAAGGTGCCTTGCTGTGCTGCCCTACGCCAAAATGCCATGAATGAGGCCTTACATGCCCAAAAATTGTACAAAACTATGCATTCTTATGCCAAATGCTGAGACATTATTTTCAGTGTTTTTTTTAATTAGGGTTGGTGGTCACCACAGCTGTCATTGCTGTAGGGTGAAGTGCAGATCCTGTGTTGCTAGTCATCACTGGCAGTGGCTGCCAAAGAGTTGGGTTCTCCAGCACTTCATATTGACCTTCATCGTGGGTGGCAAGATCTCAGTTCAAGCAGGCCTGTTTGCGAAGAGGCCAGAACATCAGGATTTCTCCTTTTCTTCCAGAGGAGTGCACTCTGATGCCAGTCATGGGTCCAGGACCTGGGGAGGCACCTCTTGGGTATCAGGGACTCACTATAAAAGAGGCCAGTAGTGCTTAGGTGGGTCCAGTTGAAGGGCCAGCCAGGTCCACTTGCAGCAGGCCATCTGGGCAGTTGTAGGGACACCTCTGGAGCTTGTTGCATCCCTGCAGCGCAGATCAGGGAGGTCAACCAACTGACCTTCGGAGTCACTCCTATAGTCCTGGGATCAAGAAGACATCCTCTTTCCTTCAAGCAGCAAGGCATGCTTCACGCAGCAGGGCAGTCCTTTGAAGAACAAGGCAGGTCTCAAGCAGCAGGGCAGTCTTCTGAAGAACAAGGCAGGCATCAAGCAGCTAGGCAGTGTTTTTGTAGGAGCAGGGCAGTCTTCTGAGAAACAAGACTGGCAACACGCAGCAGGTCAGTCCTCTGAGAAACAAGGCAGTCCTAATGAAGTCCACCACAGGTCCAGGAGTGTACTGAAGAGTTGGTCTGAGAGTCCACTATTTATACCTTATGCCAGCCTTTAAAGTGGAAGAAATGTCTAGGCCTCCCTAAATCTGGTTCTGGAAATGTGCTGCCTTCACCTGTCCAGGTTCCCAGAAGTCCAGAATGACAAAAGGTTGGTGTCAAGTTCTTTGTGAGTGTGCTGGAGGCAGTCTTTTCAAATGTAAGTGAGGCAGGTAACAGCTACACCCCTATATAGCCCATTCTGCCAACATACAGTTTGTCTTTGTCTCACTGTCTGGCAGGAATACACAAACACCAACTGCCACTCTCATCACAGTCATGTGAACAAGGACACAAGCTGCATGCCACCTTTCCAAAAGTGGCATTTTCAGAATTGTGATTCAAATTTGACTTTGCTGTTAAAGAGGATTTCTAATTACAAATAATTTGAGGCCAAACATGACTTTCCCATCTTCTTTTTCCAAGGTTATCCTATCGGAGAGGTAGGCCTTGCAGGTGTGAAAAATAAATTTAAGAGTTTTTCACTACCAGGGCATATAAAATGTACAAGTACATGATGGACATTTCTGGAATATTGTGGGCAATCATGGGACAATATTGATTCTGAGAGTATTTTGGTATGGTAGAGAGAAACTGCTGTTCGCCATTTTAGAACTTGTGCAGCCTTATAACTTAATTAACAGATTATTGATGTAGGCAAATTTAGCTATTATGGAATGGACAAGGGGCTTTTGGCCTTGTGTCAGATATTGTATAATGGCATCTCTTGATGTGTTCTGTTAATATAAAGGACTCCTTGACAATCCTGTTTTGAACTAACTGAGAGAGGTATTTCAAGACTCTTCTTTAGCATCACTATTGTTTCTACTATATATTTTGGCTCGCAGTAAGCAAGATGCTGATGCCCCTCGTTTGAGATCTTCAGTCTACGAAGCTCTTCATTCTGCAAATTACACCACACTTATCTCTCATACACGACCTAAAAGTCTAAAAAATCATTTAAAATGTGAGTTCCCACTTTGGGAAAAAAAGACATCAATCAAGTTCTCACACACAAAAAATACCTTTTTGGGTAAATATTCATGGTATGTTGAGAAAGAGAAGGTTGAGTTAGTTAACATAGGGGCATATTCTCAAGGAACTATCGCCGAGTTAACGGCACTTTATCTCAGCCAAAGTCGCGATAAAATTATCGCCCCATTCACAAGCTGGTGCAAACAGCCGATATCACCAGTTTACCTGCGATAGCACCCTCAAAAAACATCGCCACAGATGAGCCCGGCAACTATCGCTAATGAGATGCAGAGTAGGCGTTCCCGAGCAAAAAGCTGCGACAACTCCACAACGCAACATTCTCAACGACCAGCCAGATCGGCGATAAGAACACAAAACAGGCGATATGGCGCGTTAGCAGCAGGAAATTCACACCTTCTCTGACCTGGTGCAAAGTCGGACAACAACCTGCACCAGAAAAGGGAGCACAGCCCCCAGCCACACCTGAAGAGCAACAGATGCCATGGAGCTACTCATCATGCAGCTCAGAGCCCCAACAGGGCCACAACACCCACCGCCCCCAGGCCCGCCACCCCCGCCCCCCCACCCTCCCGGACCACCACAGAGGCAGCGCAGACAAAGACAGCGGACCTTCAGGAAATGCACCAGCCTCACAGACGTAACCCCAGAGAATGTCATTGCCCACTACAGACTCAAAAGGCCAACCATCCTCCGCATCCTGAACTATCATTGCCCACAGGCTGACGGTACCAACACAGCAGACAACCAACATCCCACCTCAGATAAAGCTGCTGGCTGTGCTGCACCTGTTGGCCTCTGGGACATTCCAACCAACAACCGCCAGAGTCGGAGGAGTCTCACAGCCAGCCCTATCCAAGTTCCTCAAACCTGTCCTGGATGCCATCATCAGCTTGGTACCCCAGTACCTATACTTCCCCCACACTGCGCAGGAACAGCTGGAGGCCAAGCAAGGCTTCTACGCCATAGCTGGCTTCCCGCACGTGTTGGGGGCAATTGACTGCACACATGTCCTACTTGTGCCCCCTGCAGACACTGCACACAATTACCGCAACAGGAAGCACACGCATTCCATCAATGTGCAGGCAATAGTGGACCACCAGGGACTCTTCACCAAAGTCGTCGCCAACTACCCAGGCAGTGTGCATGATTCATACATCTTCCGACAGTCCAACATCAACCAGCGCTTCCAGGATGGCACCTATGGGAATGCATTGCTCGTTGGCAAGTACCAAATGAACACACCACACACCTCAACTCCACAATCATGCAACCCACAACTCTGGCACTGCACACGTCACAAAATCACATACAACATGTCAAACAACATGCCCCCCACCAGACACGACAGCACAACTTACTGTGGCAACCTTGGTTAGCCATTTACATGAGCCATCAATGGAATGGCACCTCAGCCACACAATAGTGGAATGTGGGGAGAGGTGGGAACCAGGCATGTGCGAAGGAGGCAAGTGACCCATGAATGAGAATGTACACAATGCCAAGTGTGGCGGAGATGTGCTGGACAGACTGCAGTATGCAGACCACAGACATAGCCATGTCTACATGCACTGCTGGTGTTTGGAGTGTAGTGGACAGTGGACACAACCATGTCACCCCAGCCAGTGGGGAAGTTCACGGAAATGTAGCTTGTGACGTCCCCCCCTGTAAGCGTGTGCAGAGTGGGCTGGCCCGGAGGTCGCCAGGCCAGCGTAGGGGTGTGAATAAAAAGCACATAGCTCTGGGCATGGTTCTCTTCCGGAATGCCCAACGTGTCTGCCAGGGCGGCACCTCCCAACCCGCCACGAGGCCGATGCCGTCGCCATGAGCGGTGTGGCCTGCGATCCTGTGCGCCTGCTGCACCCCGGGCCGCTGGTCCCCAAACCCGTCATGCCCGCCCCTGCGCAGCCAGGCCTCACTGCTCACCTGCCGACACTGGCGTGTGTCAAAGAGGGCCCACCACGTGCCAGCGCAAGCTCCAAGTCCGAAGCCTGCGACCTTGGCAGCCTCCTCAGACCATCACGGCCTCCGCGACACAGGCCCGCTTTACTCCTTTCTCGTTGACGTACTCTACCGCTGCCTCTGGCCTACACTACGGTCAAGTAGGTCACACATTTGCAACTGAGTCTTGATTATGCAATGGCAGAGTACACACTTTATGGTTGAGTTTATATGACTGTACTCCCTTCGATGTGGTGCCACCAACTCTGTGCATAGCATTCGAACTACACCTGTCTGTGGTCCCCTGCTGACTACTGCCTTCGGCCTACACTGCGGTCGAGTAGGTCACACATGTGGAACTGAGTCTTGATTTCTGCATGGTGGAGTTCATATCATTGTACGCAAGGAGACAAGTAAGAGGAATACGCGGTTCAGCCCGGAGGAGAAAAGGATCATCGTACGGAGGTGATCGGACACTGCCGACAACTGCTCTGGTGTCACTAATTCTGTGCATCGCGGGCCAACGGCACATGGCTGTGGGCCCCTGCCGACCGCTGCCTCGGGCCTACACTGCGGTCAAGTAGGTCACACATTGGGAATTCAGTCATGATTCATTTATGGCAGACTTGACATCATTGTACTGGCCTCATCACAGACTGCATCCCCTTTCAGCTCTGGTGCCACTAAGTCTGTTCCCCGACTTCCATGGACACTTTCTGGTTGAACTTTGCTGGCGACTGAGTCTATGGACTGGGGGTTGTCTTCATCATCATGTCGGTGATACTGACTTTGTGGCAAAAACGAGGCTGTAGCATTCCACTCCTCCATTTGCTGCTTCCGGCCGGCTTCTGCCCTCTGCATTATACCCTGGAGGACACCTTCCACTGTCCCCCGCAAACCTCCGCTACATTCACCTTCGACATCGACGAGGACCCGCTCACCTCGGGTGGTCCTATCTCACTGCACCGCAAGTCACCGTCCCGTGGCGGTGTGCCTGTGCCAGCTGCAGTGCATCCGGGGCCACTAATTCTGTGCAGCTCAAGTCATGGCCCCTGTCTGATAGCATATTGGATGGCATCTGGGTCGATGGACTGGGGGTCATCAAGGCCATGTGTATGTGGCCCTGCGTTGTCCGCTGCCTCCGGCCTCAACTGCGGTCCACCTGGGATCACCCATCAAATCGAGTCCTGACCTGCCCGGACGTCGCATCACCACAGGATGCACACGCCACCACCCACAGGACCAACTCCAAACAACAGGTGCCCGAGTCGGAAGTGTCTTACTGCCAGACTATCAGAGTTGCTCACACCTGTCGTGGGTGCCATCATCAGCTTGATACCCTGCTCAGCTCTTCAGGTGCCACTAACTCAGTGCACCACAAATCATGGACCATTCTGCTTGCATGTTGGGTGAACACTGTACTTTCTCCGGCTACCACTATGATGCTTCACAGTTGTTCCTGTTATGCTGGTGTTTTCTGTTTCCACTTCAATTGTGATCACTGTTTAAGTTGTTGCCAGCACCAACGACTCCATGAGGGCTGGCTTACACTCACCCCACACACATCCAGCACATGCATCACTGTACATGTGACCATGCCAATAAAGGTGTCGAGTGCACGTGCCCGTAGCCAGTTCAACGAACTATCTGAGTGTGTCTGTGTGCTCATGGTGTATGCATTAGGGCCCGGGCCCTACAACATTACATTGTGCCGTGTACAGAGGACGCAGCCATGTCACCGCAGGCAGCGGGTGAGACATTGCACATGTAGCTTTGTCGTCCCCCACTCAATACGTAAGAGGAGTGAACTAGGCCGGTGTACGCCAGACCAGCGTGGGGGTGTGGATGATTATCCCGTGGCTCTGGGTGTGGTTCAGTACTGGAAATGTGCAAAGGCATGTGTCTCTGTCGCAGTGTGGGTCTCCGTTGGGGAGTGTAGGTGGTCCCTGATGGGACTTAGACACCCACGTATGTGATCTAGTTCGGATTCCATGAGGTAGTACCCCACCCGCACATGTTCGGCCACCCCCTTCTGGCAGTCTGACACCTGGCCTTGGAATGCGATGTGTGCTTCGGTGGGCTGCTGGGAGCCAGCCGGGGTGGTGGGTGCGTCTAGCTGTGTTGTCTGTGCAGGGGGTGGGGTATCCTCGATGCAGCGGTGCTGCCCTGCTCCTGGAGGTCGATTGCCTAAGAAGTCCATGGACTGTTGTAGGGCGTTGGTGTCGGAAGTGTGGAGGTCCTCTTCAGCATCACTGTAGAGTTGTCTGGTCTGGTCTGCTGGAGGTGTTGTGTGCCCCTCTCCAATGTGAAGGGGAGATGCTTGTTGACATTGTGTTGGCATGTATGTTGCCGCATTGTTCAAGTTTACATACAGACTGCATGACAATGTACATTATGACTGTTGGGGAGGGGCGGACTATTTGATGCGGGACAGTGGACATTTGGGCTACATGACGTAGGTGAGGTTGTACACGTACATTTGCATCTCACAGTTTCCTGCTATGTCAGATGTGATTGGCCATTTTCTAGGCACAGGCGGACCCAGTTGTGTCCTCTGTTCTGCAGTGTTAGTGTTGCACTCTGTACCACATTGTCGTCCATGTGGATGTGCTGTCATTGCTATGTGTGTGTGCTGCATTGTGTGAGAGTCGCACCTGCAGCTGTGATTTTGCTGCCCCTTATCCCTTGGAGGCGGTGTGCCTTTGGCTTTTGTGCTTTTAAGGTGCTGTGATGTTGGCGACTTGGGTCATTTGTGCTCTTGGACAGTTTTTGTACTCTTGTGCATTGTTTGTCTGCAGATGTATTGTTGACGTCAGTGGTTGTTTGTGCACGTGGATGTGTCAGAGTGTGACCAGCTCCTTTCCGGATGTCGTCCACACTCAGCCACCTCAGTCTCGTGGCGTGCACAATGTCATGGTGATTGTACTTCAGCCATGCTGCTCATCATGTGGTGTCACTTGCATTGTCAGTGTGGCTCTCACATACGCATCTTTGCTGTGTTTCGCACGGGTGCATGTGTGTGTTGTGGAATTGGTGATGTGTGGGGTGGGACCCCTTTGGGCACATGGTGAATGGGGGCCTACTTGATGTTTGTATGTGTGCTGCAGTGTGCCACGGGGATCAGGGACATGACCCAGGGTAATTGTGGGTGTGTGGTGTGCTACACGTCGTTGTGCATGTGTGCCATTGTGCCCATCCCTCCCCGTCCGCACAGTCCCTGTTCGTTACTCACCCTGTTGATGTTATGTCAGGTCATGTCGAGCAGTGTCCGGACTCCCGACTCCTTGCACCGTCTCCACACTGATGACTGTGGCCACCATTTGCTCCAGCTCCTCCTGTGGAGCAGGACTCCCACCTCCATTCGCCGTTGCTGCCTTCCTGTTGGCAGCGGGTTTCTGCTTGGTTTGGCTTTTCATGTCGTGCCAGTGCATCTTGGCCTCCTCGACACTCCGGCTGCATTCACGATGGAATGCCCTTTTTACGTCTGTGTTGCCAATGACACGGTGGAGGTGACGACAGTTGTTGTTAGTGCTCTGTCATCTCCGTGACGACGATCAGGTTGTCATGCGGACTGTACCCTGTCTTCCTCTTCCTCTTCTCCTTGGCCTTCCCCGACCCCGAGGTTCCTTGCTGGTGGTCTGTGGGGCTTATGGGGTTCGCGTTGACCTGGGCACTCGTTCCGGGTGCATCCATGTTGCTACGCAGTTTATTTTGTTTATGGTGTGTTTTTCTTGTTCAGCTTTTATAGTGCATTTTCCCGCATGACGCGTGTGAATTGCAGGCCTGTCGCTGGTTATCACTGATTTTTGTATCACGGTTGGCCTCATCGCAACTGTATTCGCGTTCGTGTTTCGCATTTTTGCAGTGTTGCGTTAATTTTAACGCGGTTGTAGGAGAGTAGGATCTGCCTCTTATGGTTACCCCCACTTTTTTGCTGATGTATCACTGTTTTTCGACTTTAGTCTGGCTGGGTCCCTGCTATCCAGGACCCCAGCCTAGCTGCTTCCTCTCTAAATTGATTCCATGTACCTTAAGTACACTTCAGATTGGATTCTGGGGTGCCCTTATAAGTCCCTAGTATATGGTATACTATGTACCCAGGGCATAGGTACCCCAGAGGCCTACCAGGGGCTGAAGCATGTATTGTGCCACCCCTGGAAGGCCCTCCAAAATGATACCACAGGACTGCTACAGCAGCCTGAGTAAGGTGGTGCATGCACCCCTTACAGAGATATAGGTTCACTATATCTCACCTAACACTGCACATAGAAACCTATCAGTCACCCCTATGGCAGGCCTTATCAATCCTGAAGGCAGGGTGCTTGGTTTTATGTGAGAGGGTGCCCATGCATGAGCAGAGCCCCTCTGCAGCCTTCGGAATCTCCTCTCCGGGGTTGTCTGTGGTGCAGCCTGACCATATACTCTTAAGTGCATTATATCCTCGTGGTAAATGCTAACTTTGGGATGGCTGTACGGAAACATGTCGTGTTTGGTGTCAAACACCTTGGAATCATACCCCCACACCAGTAACTGGTGTGGGAGTATGATCCCACCCTTCTAGAGGGAGAGACATGACAGCACCAGTATACCCGGTACCAACTAAACAGAGCCCTGGCATCACAAAATGGATGCTGCAGCCACAGACATGAGTCTGGCCTCCTGCTGCTGACTGAAACTTCGGCAGGGGAGGCCTGGACAATAGGTTTCCTGTCACAGGGAGGTGTTACCACCTCCCAGACAGGCCTTAGTGGATTGGGGCTGGGTGGGTGCACTCCAAGAGTGCTTTGAAGTCCTGCACTGGGGGCACATTTGGTGTCCTCGTGCATACCCCAGTTCAAACCGGTTGCAGGGGCTTCCAGCCCCTGCTCTGGTGTGAAACTGGACAAAGGAAATGGGTGTAGCCACCCCTCTTTCCAAACCCTCCCATAGGTGGGTCCCCAGAGTTAGTCCAACCCCTTTCTTAGGTATAAGTAAGGAACCCCTGGCAACAGGACTTTAGATATCCCTGGACGAAACTCTGCAACTGAATCCTGGAACTTCGATGCTCTACTAAAGACTAGAGGACTGAAGAAATCTTCCTTGGGGTCAAGGAGTGACTCCCCTGCTTGGCAGGCACCAATGAAGCATTTGCCGGTCTGCATCTCTGAAGCTCCCGCCGGACTCCGAAGTAACTGCAGCCCAGGAAGAGGATTTCCAGACCCGAGTCCCCAGCAAATCTGAGACCCACAGCCCTCACGAGTGACGTAGAACCTGAACCCCTGGACACCGTGCACATTTGCTAGTGCATCAACTTCTCGATGTCTCTTGAAGTCCTGCTTTGGGTTATTTATAGCCCAGACCCCGAGCACCAACTGTGCTGAAGATTGTGAGCCTACACTCCACGAGTGTTCCGTGGGCCCGCTTCTTGCATTTCCGCTCGAGGCTCCTTTGCGATCCCTGGTCCATCGACTGGTGGGTCCCTGTGAAGGCAACTCTGATTTTCTTTGGGCTTCCCTGGTTGCTCCAGATGTGCCCTGACTCCCCACTGAGTGGTGAGTCCCTCAGATCTTGCTGGTCTGCACAGAAGCATCTTTCTCCTTTCTGCGTGGGTTGCTGTTACCAAGGCTTGTTGTGTTCAATCTGGACACCAATGCTGCAGCACTCGACATCCTTTGTGGGACAGCTCGAATCCAGCTCCTGGTTGTCGTCGATGCCTCCTGGTCCTCGTGGCTGAAGAGTCAAGCTTCACCTCTTTCACCTGAAGCACCCAACATCGGTGGGCATTCGACTATCGTGCCCCTGGTCACTGGCAAGTGACCCAGACTCTGTCCCGTCTTCTTTCAGGTTCTTCTCATCTCCGATCCAGGCTTGGATCTCTTCGGACACTTCGCATCTTCCCGGCAGCAGCACTTCCTGGCAGGCTGCCATTGAAATTGACGACGCGACCCGACACCATTCGACACTTATGCACCCGGCTTCCCTGGGTGAGGTAACTCGAGTACTCCGGTGCTCCCGTGGGTGTTGACCCTAGAACTGTCTAAGTCCAAGAGGGTTTGGTCCTAGTCCATTTCTAAGTGTCCTTAAACTATAAAACCCTAACCGCGACTTTCCCATAGACGATAACGGAGCACGCGGCTGTGTTCACACACTGCACACAGCCCCCGTGGGTCTCCTGTGTCACTACCTTGGGTGGTTCCTTGGGGTCCCAGCGATTCTACATGCTCTAGGCCTTGTGTCTACTTAAGTCGTGGTTCTTATACCACTTTCTTAATATATGGTTTGGTATGCCCCTAGGGCTAATCGTATATTGTGCTAATTTACTGTGCTATTTGACTTGTAACTTGTGTACTTTGACCTCTAGCCTCATAAAGAGACTATTGGGTTGTGTTTAGTAATAAATACATATATTTTATATATATACCTGGTGTGGTTCTCCTTTCATTTGGTCATTCACAAGATTATAACTGGTAAAACAAACAGCTTAACACTCCTTCAAGACTTAGCCTGAAGGCTGCTCTCCATAGCTACCACCAGGATAGCTTTCAATAAAGGTTGTCTTTAAACCTATCATCAATAAAGGTCGTTTGGACTGGTGCAAGGTGCCCACTATACCTAGTGGACAGCATATACCAGGCCAACTTCTCACATTGGTGTGCAGCGGTTGGATTCAAGCTTGCCTTTGTTTTACCAGATAATCTCAAGTGTGTGACTAACTGAAAACCACTAAAGGTACCTGAGGTACATATAAATTCAAGCTTAGAAATACAGTAAGTTCTACTGAACTTAGAGTTGTGTGTCAAGGGCTTAGCACACCATTTCTACAACTCAAGAGAGTTTAGTAGGCCACACTAGAGTAGGTAGTGCATACACCACACCTCACTAGTGATGTCTTCAAGGCCAGGAACCAGTGGGTCCCTGCCAGAAGCCAATGGGCTTCTATCATCCAAGTATGACATCCTCCCATTCTTGGAATTGAGAGCTTTGTGCAGTACTAGGAAGCTGAAGACAGGCAAAAGTGCCAACACCCAACGCCTAATAGAGGTGCTTCTGTTGGATGATCTCAGAAGACCCCTAGGGTGTGCAGGGGTAGGCAGAGAGGGTGGGGCAGAAGATGAGGAAGGGACCAGGGGTAAAAATACCCAGGACCTGACCTCTGAAACTGTCCAGGAAGATGACAATGATCTTGCCCTGGACAATCCAGCTCCTCCTGCAGATGAGGAGGAGGATCAGAATGACCTCCCCTTTGTCCCACCAGGAAGAGTTGTGAGTGTGCCTAGAAGGTCAAGATCTCCTTCTGAGGAATCTAACCATTCTGACACCTCGTTAGGGATGTCTGTTTCCTCTCATAGGAGGGAATCCTCTCATGAAAGGAAAGAGAGACTGCTCAAGTATGAGGAAGCTCAGTTGAGAATCAGAAAAGAGTAGTTGGCTATAGACAGGGAGTCCCTAGAGCTTCATAGACAAAGAAGAAAGTTGGGACTAGAGTCCCATGGTGGCAGCAACTTCACTAGGGATAGGGAAAGGTCTTATGACCATAGAAACATGAGCAAGATTGTCCCTCCCTACCAGAGTGGGGATGACATCCACAAATGGATTACTGCACTGGAAAGGGCCTGTAAAGTTCAGAGGATCCCCCAGGAGCAGTGGGCAGCAATCTTGTGGCTCTCCTTTGCAGACAAAGGTAGAGACAAGCTCCTCACTGTAAGAGAAGAGGATGCTGATGATTACCAAGTCCTGAAGAGTGCAGTGATAGATGGGTTTGGCCTAACCACTGAGCAATACAGGTTAAAGTTCAGAGATACCCAAAAGGCACAGACACAGGACTGGGTGGACTTTGTAGATTGTGCTACTAAGGCTCTGGAAGGCTGGTTACTTGGCAGTAAGGTGTGTGACTTCAAAGGATTGTATAATTTAATCATGAGGGAGCAGATTCTTAATAACTGTCAGAATCAGTTGCTACATCAGTACCTGGTTGACTCTGATCTGACCTCTCCCCAAGAATTGGGAAAGAAGGCAGACAAATGGGTCAGAACCAGGGTGAAGCAGAAGGTACAGAACCAAGGTGGTGACCAGAAGAAGCAAGATTCCAAAAACTCTGACAAGGGTGGGGAAAAGGGTAAAGACCAGAAGTCTTCTCAAGGTCCCCAAAAATCTGCATCTGGTGGGGAATCCCAATCTACCAAAGGAAAAGGCCAAAAGAAACCATGGTGCAAAATCTGTAAGCAGAAAACTCACTGGACCAGTGACTGCACCAAGTCCAAAGACTCCTAATCCAGCCACCATTGCCGCTAAGGCAACTGTTCCCCCTAGTCCAGCTACAAGTGGTGGTGGAAGTACTCAGAATAAGGGTTTAGTAGGGTTGACCTTGGGTACTGAGATGGGCTCTGGCCTAGTCAGAGTGCCAACTCAGGCTGTCCTAGTCCGTGATGGAGGCATGGATATGTCCCCCTTTGTGATTCCCAATAATTTGGGCAAATACAGACAGAGGCCTTTAATTAATGGAAGAGAGGCTTTGGCATTCAGGGACACAGGAGCAAGTGTCACAATGGTGACAAAAGATCTTGTGGATCCTGGGCAGATTATACTTGGTGAAATGAACCAAGTGACCAATGCTAGCAATGTCAGAACAGACCATTTTCTGGCAGTTGTTAACTTCTCCTGGGGAGGGGTAACTGGCCTTAAGAAGGTTATGGTGAGTGCAGACCTACCAGTCGAATGCTTGCTTGGCAATGATCTTGAAACCTCAGCTTGGGCAGAGGTGGAGCTCAGGACACATGCAGAAATGCTAGGGATCCCTGCACATGTCTTTGCTGTAACTAGGTCACAGGCCAAAATGTCAAAAGCTGAACAGGCCCTGGATTCTGGAACAATGGACCAGGTGCCTCACAAGAAGAGGAACAGTAGGGTTAAGGCAGTGCCTTCCCCCTTGGCTCAGGAAGCAGATCAGTCTCTTGAGGGAGATGATCTCAGGCCTGAAGAAGGAACTGTCCCAGAGGAGCTTGAACCTGATCAGGTTGAGTTCTTGGGGGCAGGGGGCCCTTCCAGGGCAGATCTGAGCCAGGAGCAGCTGAACTGCCCTCTCTTGAACCCCTCAGACAGCAAGCTGCTGCTGAGGCTGCTGGGAATGCTAGTGGCACCCATAAGATATATTGGGATGATGGACTCCTGTACTCAGAGAGTAGAGACCCCAAGCCTGGAGCAGCCAGGAGGTTGGTTATACCTCTGAAGTTCAGGGCTTCCTATTGACACTAGCCCATGAAATTCCCATAGCAGGTCACCTGGGCCAGAACAAGACTTGGGACAGAATTGTCCCTCACTTTCACTGGCCCCACATGTCTGAAGACACCAAGGAGTTTTGTCGCTTCCTGTGTAACCTGCCAAGCCAGTGGGAAGGCAGGTGGCACCACAAAGGCCCCCTGATACCACTACCTGTGGTGGGGTTCCCTTTGAGAGGGTGGGGATTGACATAGTTGGCCCCATGGATCCCCAAACAGCATCTGGGCACAGATTTATCCTGGTGGTGGTGGACCATGCCACCAGGTACCCAGAAGCCATTCCCCTTAGGACCACTACAGCACCTGTGGTGGCAAGGGCCCTCCTGGGAATTTTCTCAAGAGTGGGCTTTCCTAAGGCGGTAGTATCTGACAGAGATGCAAACTTTATATCCAGTTACTTGACTGCAATGTGGAAGGAGTGTGGAGTGACTTATAAATTCACCACACCCTACCACCCACAATGCAATGGTTTAGCTGAAAGGTTCAACAAAACCTTGAAGGGCATGATTAAAGGGCTCCCAGAAAAGCTTAGGCGAAGATGGGACACACTCTTGCCCTGCCTTTTATTTGCATACAGGGAGGTGCCTCAAAAGGGGGTTGGCTACAGCCCTTTTTGAACTTTTGTTTGGCCACCCTGTCAGGGGTCCATTGTGTCTGGTGAAGGAAGGTTGGGAGTTACCTCTCAAACCCCCTAAATAGGACATAGTGGACTATGTACTTGGTCTCCACTCCAGGATGGCTGAGTATATGAAAAAGGCAACCAAAAACCTTGAGGCTAGCCAGGAATTACAGAAAGCCTGGCATGACCAAAAGGCTGTGCTGACTGTTTACCAGCCAGGACAGAAGATGTGGGTGTTGGAGCCAGTGGCCCCAGCAGCCCTCCAAGACAAGTGGAGTGGCCCCCATACAATTGTTGAGCAGAAGGGAGAGGTTACCTATCTGGTAGACCTGGGAACTCCCAGGAGCCCCCACAGGGTGCTCCATGTCAACAGGCTGAAGCCATATGTGGACAGGGCTGACATAGGCTTGCTCATGGCAACTGATGAGGGACAGGAGGAAGAGAGTGGCCCACTCCCTGACCTGCTCACACAGCACCCTGATGATGGGTCAGTAGATGGTGTAGCCTTGGCAGGCAGCCTCAGTGCCCAGCAACAAACTGATTGTAGACAGGTGCTCAATCAGTTCAGACACATGTTCTCTCTGACTCCAAGTCAGACCACCTGGTGCACTCATGAAGTGGACACTGGGGACAGTCTGCCTATTAAAAGTAAGATTTACAGGCAACCTGACCAGGTCAGGGACTGTATCAGGACAGAAGTCCAGAAAATGTTGGAACTGGGTGTCATTGAGCCTTCAGATAGCCCTTGGGCTAGTCCAGTAGTCCTGGTGCCTAAACCTCACACCAAAGATGGCAAGAGAGAGATGAGGTTTTGTGTGGACTACAGAGGCCTCAATGCAGTCACTAGGACTGATGCCCATCCAACCCCCAGGACAGATGAGCTAATAGACACTTTGGCCTCAGCCAAGTATCTAAGCACATTTGACCTGACAGCTGGCTACTGGCAGATCAGGCTAGCTGATGATGCAAAGCCAAAAACAGCATCTTCTACCCCTGGTGGGCTTTACCAATTTGTGGTGATGCCCTTCGGTTTGAAAAATGCCCCTGCCACTTTTCAGAGGTTGGTGAACACAGTCCTTACAGGTCTGGAAGCCTATAGTGCAGCATATCTAGATGATATTGCTGTCTTTAGCTCCACCTGGGAGGATCACCTGGTCCACCTCAGAAATGTTTTGGAGGCCCTGCAGAAGGCAGGCCTAACTATCAAGACCACAAAGTGCCAGATAGGGCAGAGTCAGGTTGTGTACCTGGGCCACCTTGTGGGTGGAGGCCAGGTTCAACCATTGCAGAGCAAAATCCAGACCATCATGGACTGGGTTGCTCCAACTACCCAGACTCAGGTGAGAGCCTTCTTAGGCCTGACTGGGTATTACAGAAGATTTGTCAAGGGGTATGGATCAATAGTGACACCCCTGAATGACTTAACCTCTAAGAAAATGCCCAAAAAGGTTCAGTGGACAGTTAGCTGTCAAAAGGCATTTGATGACCTGAAGCAGGCCATGTGCACTGCTCCCATTATGCAGAGTCCTGATTACTCCAAAAAGTTCATTGTGCAAACAGATGCATCTGAGTTGGGGGTAGGGGCTGTTCTATCACAGTTGAATGATGAAGGTCAGGATCAGCCAGTAGCTTTTATTAGCAGAAGGCTGACCCCCAGAGAGAAACGTTGGTCAGCCATTGAGAGGGAGGCCTTTGCTGTGGTCTGGGCTCTGAAGAAGCTGAGGCCATACTTGTTTGGCACTCACTTCATTGTTCAGACAGACCATAAGCCCCTCTTATGGCTAAAACAGATGAAGGGTGAAAACCCCAAACTTTTGAGGTGGTCCATTTCCCTATAGGGGATGGACTATACAGTGGAACATAGACCTGGGAGTAACCATGCCAATGCAGATGGACTCTCCAGATATTTCCACTTAGAACATGAAGACTCAACTGGTCAAGGTTAGTTTAATGTCCCTGCGTTTGGGGGGGGGTTGTGTAGGAGAGTAGGATCTGCCTCTTATGGTTACCCCCACTTTTTTGCTGATGTATCACAGTTTTTCGACTTTAGTCTGGCTGGGGCCCTGCTATCCAGGACCCCAGCCTAGCTGCTTCCTCTCTAAATTGATTCCATGTACCTTAAGTACACTTCAGATTGGATTCTGGGGTGCCCTTATAAGTCCCTAGTATATGGTATACTATGTACCCAGGGCATAGGTACCCCAGAGGCCAACAGGGGCTGAAGCATGTATTGTGCCACCCCTGGAAGGCCCTCCAAAATGACACCACAGGACTGCTACAGCAGCCTGAGTAAGGTGGTGCATGCACCCTTACAGAGATATAGGTTCACTATATCTCACCTAACACTGCACATAGAAACCTATCAGTCACCCCTATGGCAGGCCTTATCAATCCTGAAGGCAGGGTGCTTGGTTTTATGTGAGAGGGTGCCCATGCATGAGCAGAGCCACTCTGCAGCCTTCGGAATCTCCTCTCCAGGGTTGTCTGTGGTGCAGACTGACCATATACTCTTAAGTGCATTATATCCTCGCGGTAAATGCTAACTTTGGGATGGCTGCACGGAAACATGTCGTGTTTGGTGTCAAACACCTTGGAATCATACCCCCACACCAGTAACTGATGTGGGAGTATGATCCCACCCTTCTAGAGGGAGATACATGACAGCACCGGTATGCCCGGTACCAACTAAACAGAGCCCTGGCATCACAAAATGGATGCTGCAGCCACAGACACGAGTCTGGCCTCCTGCTGCTGACCGAAACTCCGGCAGGGGAGGCCTGGACAATAGGTTTCCTGTCACAGGGAGGTGTTTCCACCTCCCAGACAGGCCTTAGTGGATTGGGGCTGGGTGGGTGCACTCCAAGAGTGCTTTGAAGTCCTGCACTGGGGGCACATTTGGTGTCCTCGTGCATACCCGAGTTCAAACCGGTTGCAGGGGCTGCCAGCCCCTGCTCTGGCATGAAACTGGACAAAGGAAATGGGTGTAGCCACCCCTCTTTCCAAACCCTCCCATAGGTGGGTCCCCAGAGTTAGTCCAACCCCTTTCTTAGGTATAAGTAAGGAACCCCTGGCAACAGGACTTTAGATATTCCTGGACGAAACTCTGCAACTGAATCCTGGAACTTCAACGGTCTACTAAAGACTAGAGGACTGAAGAAATCTCCCTTGGGGTCAAGGAGTGACTCCCCTGCTTGGCAGGCACCAACGAAGCATTTGCCGGTCTGCATCTCGGAAGCTCCCGCAGGACTCCAAAGTAACTGCAGTCCAGGAAGAGGATTTCCAAACTTCTCAGAGGCCGACCCGAGCCCCAGCAAAGCTGAGACCCACAGCCCTCACGAGTGATGTGGAACCGGAACCCCTGGACACCGTGCACATTTGCTAGTGCATCAACTTCTTGACGTCTCTTGAAGTCCTGCTTTGGGTTACTTGTAGCCCAGGCCCCGAGCACCAATTGCACCAAAGATTGTGAGCCTACACTCCATGAATTTTCCGTGCTCCCGCTTCTTGCATTTCCACTCGAGGCTCCTTCGTGATCTCTGGTCTGTGGACTGGTGGGTCCCTGTGAAGGCAACTCTGATTTTCTTTGGGCTTTCCTGGTTGCTCCAGATGTGCCCTGACTCCCCACTGAGTGGTGAGTCCCTCAGAGCTTGCTGGTCTGCACAGAAGCATCTTTCTCCTTTCTGCATGGGTTGCTGTTGCCAAGGCTTGTTGTGTTAAATCCGGACACCAATGCTGCAGCACTCGACATCCTTTGTGGGACAGCTCGAATCCAGCTCCTGGTTGTCGTCGACACCTCCTGGTCCTCGTGGCTGAAGAGTCAAGCTTCACCTCTTTCACCTGAAGCACCCGACATCAGTGGGCATTCGACTATCGTGCCCCTGGTCACTGGCAAGTGACCCAGACTCTGTCCCCTCTGCTTTCAGGTTCTTCTCATCTCTGATCCAGGCTTGGATCTCTTCGGACACTTCGCATCTTCCCGGCAGCAGCACTTCCTGGCAGGTTGCCATTGAAATCGACGACGCGACCCGACACCATTCGACACCTATGCACCCGGCTTCCCTGGGTGAGGTAACTCCCGTGGGTGTTGACCCTAGAACTGTCTAAGTCCAAGAGGGTTTGGTCCTAGTCCATTTCTAAGTGTCCTTAAACTCTAAAACTCTAACCGCGACTTTCCCATAGACAATAACGGAGCACGCGGCTGTGTTCACACACTGCACACAGCCCCCGTGGGTCCCCTGTGTCACTACCTTGGGTGGTTCCTTGGGGTCCCAGCGATTCTACAGGCTCTAGGCCTTGTGTCTACTTAAGTCGTGGTTCTTATACCACTTTCTTAATATATGGTTTGGTACGCCCCTAGGGCTAATCGTATATTGTGCTAATTTACTGTGCTATTTGACTTGTAACTTGTGTACTTTGACCTCTAGCCTCATAAAGAGACTATTGGGTTGTGTTTAGTAATAAATACATACATTTTATACATATACCTGGTTTGGTTCTCCTTTCATTTGGTAATTCACGAGATTATAACTGGTAAAACAAACAGCTTAACACTCCTTCAAGACTTAGCCTGAAGGCTGCTCTCCATAGCTACCACTAGGATAGCTTTCAATAAAGGAAGTCTTTAAACCTATCATCAATAAAGGTCAAGTGGACTGGTGCAAGGTGCCCTCTATAACTGGTGGACAGCATATACCAGGCCAACTTCTCACAGCGGTCATTTGACGCGTTATCGTGGGACTATCGCATGGTGCCGCCAGGTCGGGAATACTACGTTAATACGGCGTTGTTTTCCCGCAATAGACTGCGATATGCAAAGTAGCGTTAAGCTAAACTTGCGGTGGTTATCACACGTTCTTGAGAATATGCCCCATAGAGTTTTATTTTATAACAGATTGCCAGACCAATTGCAAAAGCAGAAACCATGTACTATGTATGATAGAACAGATTTTCCAAGTTTGGGTTGAGTTATCCATTTTTATTATAAATGTATTGATGTTGCATTACTTTATGGTAGTCAGGTGTGAGGTATGACTGCAATGGTCTTCCCTAGAACCAACCCAGAACATGCATATAAGTGCTGTCTCAGGCATGCTCGCATCTACCCCTATCATGGATCTTAGGTGAGATCTCGGGTAAATTTGCTATGTATCACTATTTAAGCCTGAGTAAAATTTTCTGAATATGAAATAATCTCTTGTTTTTACTAGTATTTCATGTTTTGAATCTGAAGTGTAGCGCCTAAGAACACGCCATCATTTGCCAAGAACAAAAAAACAAGAGAAGGTACAAACCTGGCTCAATAATATGTACCTTAATGGCTCCGAACTATAACTTTCAATGAATGCATAGTCACTTGGATTCACTATAGACACCAACCTCACCTTTGACCAACACATTGCCACAAAAACAAAGATACCATTGTACTAGTTCTTTCTTCTAAATAAGGTGAAAAATGTTTCTACCAGAAAGTGACTTTAGAGCTGCAGATCTATCCTCATACTCTTGCATGTGGATGGTGGTAACACCCTACACCATGGTCTTCCAGACTCAACACTGGTATCCATTAGGGGCATCCTATATGCCACAGCACATCTTATATAGGACCTGACAAAATAGGATAACATCACCTCCAACTCCATTAGCTCCTCTTGCTGGTCTACACATCTTCACAAACAGCTGCATCATTTACAAAGCCATCACGACCAGCATCACACTTATCTTGCAGACAAATTCACAATCTCTGTTTATTCTTGGCAGCGAGGATATCATTAGACTACAGACAAGGAAATGTAAAAATGAAAAACAAGGCAGTAGGTCTTTTCCATCTATGCACCCAGGATGTGGAAGAAAATCCCTGTATCCTTAGGCCCTCCCCAACACTGCTCCTATTTAGAAAAGAGTTGACAATGCACCTTTTTAAAGAAAAGAACATTATGTCATAATGCCTTAACAGTCCATAGAAAAATATCTATCCTTCCTATCACTGGTTGACTTTATCCTGGAATTTGACCATGTCCAGCACTCATCTTCCTTTTGGGTAGGGTTGAGCTACAGAAATACCACATACAGACATCCAAACATACATACATTATATTAACAAGATTTTTTCCAGTTAAAAACTACATGAACAGAGCTAGAAGGCTTTACAGAATGTAGTTGGGTGTTGTATGGGCTATTATCTTAACAGTAGGTGTCATGTATTGAATTACATTTATTTTGTTTTGATTTATTACCTGCGTGGACAATTTGAACAACTTATTCCAGCATAAAATCCATTTTTTACAGTGGTAGTGCCATAGACAGTGAGGCTACTCTACATGTAGGAACAATCTCCAATTCTTGCCCTGAAGACCACTCCCTGTTCTTGTTGACACCTTAGTATTTTTTGACTGGGATTGTGGAGGGAAAGCCTCAGTCATCCTTTGCCTGCAGTCTCTGCTCTATCAGTCACCATTGGATGTTTAGCATTTTTGAAAATTCAATACGTTCAGTCCAGTACTTTGATGTTTGAGGGAGAAAAGACACCAGCATTTTACTCCCATTTTTTTTTTAATTTTGTTTGCTTCTAGAATTTGACTAGAGGGTAAAGAGCAGACCTCTGTGGGGTGTAAAGAATAAGAGTGTAAGGGCAATAAGCTCATTGGGGTGGCGAAGGCTTAGTGATATTTAGGGAAACAGTATCTCATTTTAATTGTTTTTTGTTCTGATTTGTGATTGATCTGTGGTGTGTGACTTCTTTGGGCCTATTTTGCTATGAGGCATTAATGCCCTTTTGCAGTTATTTTAATTACTTTTTCCCTTTGTCAGTGCTTACATGCTAGAGATATTTTAGGGGCCAGAGGATTGCCTTCAATTAATGCCTAATTAATTTTTTCTCCACCAGTCCTTAAGTCTATGTGATGTGGGGCTAGAGGAGATCTTATTGGTGATCAGATTGTGAATGCCTGATACCAGATCTCTATAGGTCCCACAGTCTAAGGACTGGTGGTGTCAAGTACCACAAACCTGAAACTTGGCTTCCACAGGAGCAGAAGAACTTTTCCCAAATCCCCAACTCCACTGCAAGCTAACTACTACAGTCCACCTACAGTAGAGAGGGGGAAAGGGGAATGGGAAAGATAGAGAGAGACTGCCACTGCTATGCTTCTTCCTCACAGCTATCTAGCGAGGGTCTTCACGAGCATCTGAAAACACAAACAAAAGGATTACTACTTTACATTGAGTTCCTCCTCCCTCCTATGCTATTCCCACTCACTAACAAAGCGATTCCTGTTACCTGTATTTAGCAATGGATTAGCTGCTCTCTTATGTTAATGAGATTTTGCGCAAGTTGAAATTTGTTGAAATATAAAGTCCTTTTCTTTTTCCTTTCTCAATAGGAAACTGAATGGTGATCTGCTGAGGCGGAGCTGCTGGTGGTAAGTACAAATATATACATATATTTATATCTACTTAGGTTTCCTGCTCTTAGTCATAAAAGCAGATAGTGCTGAGAATTGTTGCGCATATTTCATTGAGGTCCATTTATAAATATAATTCCGCCTTAAGGACTAGAAGTCTTTCACTTATTAATAGAAAGAAATGTCTCAAGAATTCCTTTACACTACTGTCCAAAAAAAGAACACTAAGGAATTCAGTCAAGAAGAATGTTAACTGCAGACTTAGTCTGAGAAAACTTGGTAAATATTGACTCACAAATTCCTTTTAAAAATTGAATGAAATAACCAGAGGAATAAATGTCTCAAAAAATATACCTCTGCGAGGCTTTTTCACTGTCTTCAGAAGTTCCTCCAAATATCCACTAGGAAGAACACCTCCTCTGCGAGTGTAGAAAAAAATACAAAGTTCCCAATACCTGAGGCTGGGAATCAATCTTGGAAGACACTGAAGTCAGAAATTGCAAGAGCAAGACAGGCGGACAAGAGATTGGAAACGCTAATCTCTTATGAGTTTTCCTGACAGAAAATTCATGCGCAATACACAGCCCCTGCTACTCCTCAGGAATCACGGTTGAAGTGCGCAGAGTGCAGGGAGCGTGAGCGCTTTACCAGAACACTTCTCTCGCTGCCTAAAACGCTAGAAACCCAACCGCGAGAGAAAAACTCAGTTGGCCGCCATCTTTGAATTCCGCCAGGAAACTCAAAAGAAATTGCCAGCACTACATCTGCAGGAGCCCCTGCGAAGTATATAGATGCCGCCTGCCTGAATAGGACCAGGTCATCTTTTGAACCTTAGACCACACCTGACATGGAATCGCCTAGTTTTGGACCGAAACCGTGTAGACCTGACAGGTGGACTGATTTCCTGCATCTTGACTTCCAGGACAATGACTGGACTGACTTTTATGGCCACTGGCAACAAGGCGCTGAAGGAAGCGCAACTTAAATTCAGAAATTCAGACACTTCATAATACTTCTTAGATGGTGCTGGACTTCTAAATGATTGTACAATAAGAGGGGGCAAAGTGCTGGAGAAGCTATTAACCAAATTATGATACAGTACACATTCTATGGGAATGTTTAGCGTTGAGAAGTCTGGGGGCAAATGACATATGTCCTAGGACATCAGGGACCACGTAGGGGCTGGATTGACCTTTTACATGAAATGGCCGATCTTCCGAACATTGCTCAAAACATGAAGAGGTGGTTTGCTACCACCCTGGCCACAGCCAAGCTTTGTATACTCTGGTTCAGGATATCTCCACATAGGCCTATATGCAAGCCTGGGTTCAGGAGATGTCCAAAGTAACCTCATCCAAGAGGGTCATATATAGGCTCAAAGACCAGCTAGAGAAATTTGATTGTAGCTGGGGACACTTTCTACAAGCACAGCTGCCAAATGTCGGTGCCAATACAAAGTGAAGAGGCTTTCTCTTCACACACTGGATAGGCACCATCACTATAAATTTCCTAATGGAGTTCCCCGACAGACAGGACTGCCAAACACAGTGAGCCCATAGACTGGAGGTGGGCAGGCTCTTTTTCCCCCTGTCGTCCCTGTACCTGCAGAGTGTTTGGACAGGGAGAGGACCAACCCAATCATACCTTACCTCAATCCACCCTATCACTAGATTGCCCACCCTTAACTTGGGCATTCATTAGGGGCTGTATAACTGAAGATAGTCTTCTCAAGCTCGTCGGCAGAAGGGCTGAATATACTATACAATGCCAGATACACCACAGCAGGGGCTGTAGGGTAGATGTGCCCCGGGTGATGTTTGTTCTGGGGAACACATGTTGAGCATGCCACTAGAGAGACCTGATAGACTAATGGCGACTTTTTGACATGGCATGCACCGTGTGTTGTATTTTGAGGTTTTGCAGCTAAAACAATAAAGAAAGGTTAAACAAAGATAGTAAGAAGATTCTGAGGAAAACCTTCCCATTGCAAAAAGAAAAAAGGAAATCATGTTAAAATTGCATCTCAAGCCTATTATAATTTGGAATGGTGTGTATGATGCACTTGCAGTCGCACACCACTGAAAGGTTTTCAACTCCTCAAAGGAGGTGGCAACAGATTCATAAAAGTAAGGCTCTCCCTGTTAGAAAGCTTAACCTTTGGGAAACATTTCAGTTTACCTTGGGGGGGAGCAGGTAGCACTCCAAATGACCACAGTCTGCCCCCTCGGCAAACATGATTATTTTAAGCTTCACCTGTTCCTTTAAGGAACATAGGCTGCTTTAAAAAACAAAAAAGTAGCCCATTTGGGAATGCAAACTCAGTGATGGGGGTCAGCTGTTCTTTGCAGGCCACCACCCCTATGTTCGTAGCCAATCACAGATGGTCTCAAATAGTGACCTGCCTAGTTAATATTCACTAGGGATGTCATTCCACGACAGCATATATTACAATGCAACCTATCAATACATAGGCCACATCAAAAAATGAAAAATGCTCGCAAAAAGTCAGTGTGCGGTTTGCGATCACATTTTGCAGCCATCCGTATGGCCCTATGTGCCTGGAGAGGAGCTCATCAGTTTTCCAGTTCTCCAGTGTCACTATCCGTGTGATTTTTAGTTGTTATGTTTGTAACACTAAGGATATGACTAGGTTAGAGCCATCTTTTGCATTTCTTTGCAGCAGGCTTGCAAACAACAGCCATTATTTAGTAATCAGCAGGAAATATCATACAGTGTGAATGTCAGCATTTCCTTTTTTGTTCACAGAGATTGGTATTATCTCTGGATTTCAGCAGGATTTTGTGCCTGATTGCTTCAAACTTTTGGAACTTCTGCATTTTTGAAAAACAAAGTTTAAGAGCCAGCGTACAAATTGCCTAATAAGTCAGCAACTATTTCCTGGCTGGAATGGGCCAAGTAAAAAATGTGAGAATACTGACAAACTCACGTCTGTGAGTTGGAACAAACATTCAAGGACATCCGAGCCCCAGCATGTCCACTCCCCATTTCTAGGTGTAGATTTACTACAATATCAAACTACATCATAATAGCATAATATAATGTGTAAGTATTTTTTTAAAGAAGAAAATCGTCTTTTGTGCACAGCAAAAGAGGCTTTACTTGGAATAAAGACTATTGGCAAGTGAATGCTGAATTTCCACATAGTAGGGGGCATATTATGAGAGCCTTGTGTCACGTTTGCACCACGCAAAGTGATACATGGTGAAGCAAGGCTCTGAGTCATATTTATGAAGCCACACAAAGCCACATAGTGTGCCTCTGAGTGGCATCATAAATCTTGAGTAAGGCAATGCAGTGCAAATGGCTGTGTCACCTTACTCAGTGCAAGGGAGGCATTCCATGGGCCTTGTGGTGGGTGTTCCCACGCAACTCCCATGTTTTTTGACGCATTTCCAGAGTTACAAGGACTGGGAATGCATCAAAATCGTACACTTCCCCAGGGCAGGCATAACAAGGAGAATATCTTCATTTCTCTTCTTTTTTCCTCATTCTATGGGTGATGCATTCTGCAGCACGCATAGAAGGAGGAATGCACCTCTATGGATTGATTTTTGTGCAAAAGGGTGCCCCTTTCTGCACAAAAACAATCCTGCTGACAATACAGGCACCCTGTGTTGGCACTATGCTGATGAAACTGCGCCAGCACAGGGTGAAAGGACAAGATAAATACGGTCCATTCCTGCCCTTTCACATTGATGTAGGGAAGCGCAGCAAGGTGACTTGCTGCACTGCCCTACTGTAAATCCCCGTAAATGAGGACCAGACCCTCATTTATGGGTGGCATACGGAAGCACAGCAAGTCACCTTGCTGAGCTGGTCTACGTCAAAGTGAAAGGGCAGGAATGAAGGATTGTTTTGTGCAGGAAGGGATACCTTCCTGCACAAAAAACCATCCATAGAGGCGTTTTCCTCCTTTTATGTGTACTGTAGAATGCAGCACACATAGAAAGAGGAAAAAATAAGGAGAAATGGAGATATTTCTCCTCGTTACGCCAGCCCTGGGGAGGCATAAGATTTTGACACATTCCCAGTCCTTGTAAATCTGGAAATGCGTCAACAACCATTAGAGTTGCATGGGAACACTCATTGCAATGCCCATGGAATGCCTCTTTTGGGCAGAGTAAGGCGGCGCAGTGATTTGCGCAGCATTCTCTTACTCAAGATTTATGAGGCCACTCCAAGCCACGCATTGTGGCTTTGTGTGGCTTCATAAATCTGACTCAGAGCCTTGCGTCATGTATGCACCACTTTTCGTGGTGCAAACGTGACACAAGGCTCTCATAAACATGCCCCTAAGTATTTTGTAAATCCAGCTTGCAGATTTGAAAGCCTATGTTCTGTATGAGGACGCCATCTTCAGGATTTTTGGTTATTTAACCTGTACTTGGTCAGACCAGGTCCATTATATTTTTTATTCTTATAACTTTTGTCTGCACTCTTTTTTATTACACAAAATTTCTATATGATAAATTTACTCCTGCACAATGTAAGTTCTCCCTGACCATTATTTGACCTCTCTCTTTCTTTCCACCATGGACTTCTGCTGGATATGGTTGCGTTTTGTTGTTATACTTAGCCAATATTGCTAACATATAGTCTCATTCAATTTTTGAAAATCGCTTTTCCAAAGTGATAGAAATGTCACAATAACTAAAAAAAATGTACGTCTTTGGAAGTATTAGTGTAGAGTAAATTCTTTCAGAACAGTTCATGATCTGGTTCATGCAACCATATTAAACCATTACCAATAATCCCAAGTGGGTAATGTCTAACTTTCAGATATTAAATCTTAGTTAGCAGAGGTCACAGTGATTAGGAGTAGACTTTCGATGTCAGTGCTTTTGAGTCAATGGTGAAATTGGATTTTGTTGTGAAACAAAAACTATGTTTCTTTTGTTTTCTACATTAGCACGCACGAGAAACCAACCTACCTTCCTGGAACTGGATCCTATGTTCTTTTGGGGATATGAAGTGCTTCTTTGCTCTTTGCACTACTTTAGGCAAGTCAAAAATTGTGACTGTAGAATTTGGATGAACCCCAATAAACTGCTTGGCTAGTGCTCCTGAGCAGCCTTATAAAGAAAAACATAACAGGGAAAAAAGTCAGAATATAACTTATATATGCTATTAAGACTTTCCTATTGTCTGATGGAAAAAAAATGAAAAACATGATTCATTTACCAAAACATGAGCAAAATACAGGTTTCCAGTGCCAAGGCAATAGCTCCTAGAAATGGGCACTACTCTTATAAGGGCGCCAGCTGATTGACGGATACTAATGTTTATCAGCTTTGCTTTCTATACTTACAGCTAGGAATAAATTGCTTGTTGGCATATTATATTTCTACAGCACAAAGGGGTTATGTGATGGAACAGTGCATGCCTCAACAACGCATGCCTGAACCACATGGTCTTAACCACGACAGCGTCTTTACCACGCAATTTCATGGTCAATACATGATTGGTAAAAGGACTTGTGTGGTAAAGGTCACACAAATGACCCTCTGCCCTGAGCCCTAAAATTCGGCCCTTCTGCAGTCTATTGTACCCACCATAAAACCTATAAACTACCCCGATCTCCTATCCTAATCCTTAAAACCCGACCCCTTATCCCCAAAAACTATTCTGACCTCAGCTCCCCTCCCTTAGCCCTAAAACTAGCCCCCACCCCTAAAACCCCCCCACCTCCCACCTGCTCCAGTCCAACTGCCCCCTTGGCCTGAAAACTGCCCCTTTCCTGTCCCCTGCCCTCAGTCCTAAGATTCAGCCCCCTAAAAACTACTCCAACCCCAGCCCCCTCCCTGAGCACTAAAGCCACCCCCACCCCCTTAAACCTCCCCGTACCTCCCCCCTGACCCAGCCCAACTGCTCCTTCGGCCTGAAAACTTCCCCTTTCCTGTCCCCTGCCCTGAGCCCTAAAACTCCAGACCCCCCAGCCGTGAAAACTACCCCAACCTCCCAGCCCTAAAAATAACCCTAGACCATACAAACTACTCCCACCCCCCCAAAACCCCACTTACGTCACCGCATTGCATCCTCTCCCAAACCTTCCTCTTCCTGCTTCCGACAGCCAGCCAGCAACTAGTCTGCACATATGCCTCAACCAAGCATATGCGTAGTTAAGACATATGCATGGTTAAGGAAAGCATGGGCACTCTTGCAAGGTCAGAGCACACATGGTTGAGGCCGAGGTGGTCTGACTTTTTCCCCAAAAGGCTTTGTCACAGTGTACTAGAGTTACTTTGCACATTCTGATTCGCCATAAGGCGGGTGTATGAAAGGGCTGGCCCACCCTCTTTGCGAATTGGAAGTGACTATCAAAGGAGGAAAATCAGGGAGTTGGTGTTCACCAGTATAGGTGAATCATATGTCTGGACTCCTATTTGACCACCTCCCTTGTCAAGACTGGTTCCCTTTTGGAACATAGAGATTTCCGTTGTCATGCGCAGGCCAAGGTGTTGCTTTTAAGCAGTCAGAAGGCCAGGACAGAAAGTGTAGAGGGTGGATAACAATAGGTTGTGTTCATACCTGTCGACTCTCTCTCATTTGGCAGGTGTCACCCTCTATTCAATGATTTTCACCTGCCACAAAAGCTACATTTCTCCAAAGACGTCCATACTTTCCCCCTCTTTTCAAATCTGCCCCACCCTCCATATTTTTTCTCTATTCACTGTATTGTGATCACCATCTTAAACATCCGGCATCACTATCGCTCAGGGCCAACAAATTGACAAGTATGTGTTTTGGCTCACTCTCTGGCAATTCTGAGTGAACAAGATGGCTGCATCCTTAAGGCGGTCTTGTCAGATTATCACCAAAAGTAGTTCTGCTCACAAAGAATTAGAGTTGATGAAATGCAGGCCCCTGAGATTGCTTATATGTACCTGGGTCAATTATTGATAATACATTTCCTTGTAGACATGTCTTCTGCATTATGCTGCACAGGCACTGTAATGTCTGGTGCAGAAACAATGCTCCCCGTATTTTTGCATGAGCAATGAAGACACTTGTAATCTGGGCTAAAGTGTCTGGCAGAAGATAAGGACAATAAGTCTGGAGAAGTAAGTAGGGAGACTGTGGGTCGAAGAAGCTGGTAGTTAAGGTCAGGCGTGAGGAGAAATAGGCAGAGTAGAAGGGCATTCAATGCCCAATGCTAGAGCTACTGAGGACAGAGGAGAGCAGGATGAAGGACGCTTTGAGGGAGAAGAGTTTAAGCTAACATTAGAGTAGGGGTTCAGACTGTTAGTCTAGTTGCAGGAGGAAAATAAGCTCCAGCATGGGAGAGAAGTGAAGATGGGAAGGGGGAAAGGAGGAGTGCAAGGAGGAGAATGTAGGGTATCTTGGAATGGGAATTGAAAAATGAATGTCAGTTGAAAAGCAGAGACAAAGACCAAAGTTGAAAGATTAGTGAAGCATAGGTGAATGAGGGGAAAGTATGCAATGAAATCCCTCAAGGCACACTTGAAGCAGCAGGGCACACCTTGGTTGCAATTGAAAGGATCTAAAGCAAACCAAACAGTGAATGATGGAAACTGCTCAAATACTTCTTTATTCTATCATGACTTCCAGAGGAGGGGGAAGAGAGATCTTATTCCAAGTAAGATGATGTTGGTGGAACCTAATACAAAGACACAGAGATGAATGCTACATGGAACATAAGATGGTTTCAGGGTTGAATTTGACCAACATTTTGTTTGAAGAATGGCCCTACCTATGGGAAGGATCACGGTATTCCAGGTATACATTTCAGAAAATATCTGTAAGTCAAAAAGGGCGTTGACTGTGCTTTCATAACTGTCTGCTTATAATGAACAAGGGAAGCACTCCTTCTTTGACTGACACAAGGCCTATAATAGGACCACAGTAGAAGCTCTGGCTTACTAGGCTTACTTTTTGTAGCAAATCGCCATTATTTATTGATTGTTTATGTGCAGGAAGGGCCACCTTCCTGCACATAAACAATTATTAATGGCATTTTGCTCTTTTTATGTGTGCTGTAGAATGCAGCACACATAGAAAAAGCAAAAACGAGGAGAAATAAAAGTATTTCTCCTCGGTGCGCCATTCTAACGCCTGCTTTTGCATGGAATTAGTTTTTGGTACTGCCACAGATTTACACCGCCTTATAAATCTGGGGCAGTGCCAAAACACAATAGATGTTGTGGTGGAACACCCACAGCAACACCAATTGCAGGCCCCTTTCACACAGATATCTGCGTAAAAGGATACCATATATTCACAAAGCGGCATTCAGCCGCAAAACATGACTTAACACCACTTTGTAAATGTGGAGCAGGGCATTGCAGCACCGGAATGTCAAAAAAAGGGACATTCCAGTGGCGCAATCTCCGTGTAAATATGCCCCCAAATGTTTTATTTGTTTAATTGGATAGCATTTTGAGTTGCAAACACATTAGCAGGTTCATCTTCATGTGATTATTACTTACCGCCTAGGTCACACACCTTTGAGAAAGGCGAAAGATCGAAGGCTGCTATTACATCTCTGTCACTTGTTCTGCATATAGAATCCATGTACTGCATGAACTTTAATACGTCATCCTCTTCCCTAATATGACAAAAATATGCAAATATGCATTATTAAGTGTACCTAACTTTAAAGCTGAGATCAGCTGTCAAGTTTGCATGCAGAGTAAAATTTTCAGACGTTTCTTTTTAAATCCAACCATGGCTTGCTTACGTAGCCCATATTTAATGAAGGTAGATAATGGTTCACAGTGACATGGTTATCTGTCAAGCTTGTGCAAAGTTGATGAGGTTCAGTCTCTCTTCAATCTTCTATGATTTTTCGAGATGGGGATTTCACTTACATGACTTCACAAAATCGACTACCACTATCTCATAACTAGGTGTGGTCCTAGAATTTCAAATTTTTACTTTCTTTTAGATGCTTACCTTCATGGTTTGGGTTTTTAAATATTTTGGAGACAAATATATGCATATCGATACTATTGATCCCAATATTGTGACATATAGGGTGATATTTACAATAAAATGTTGGAGCGTGGTGCTACAGAGTACCTCTGGGTTTCACCTGCAATGCCGATGCAAACACCCATTGCATGCCCCTTTCATGCTCAGTGCAGTGTGTAAAAGGCCCATATATACAAGGTGGCATTAAGCCATGTTAAGTGGCTTAATGCCGCTTTGTGAATAAGGAGAAGGGGATAGCGCCACCAGAACTTTGCTAAAAGTGATGTTCTGGTGGAGATATCCCCTTGTAAATATGCCCCATAAACATTTTGGGGAGGTCTGTTAATAGATCTTCCAGTTCTTAATAATATATGCTGTCATATTAAAAAGCATTCAGAAATTTGATGTGAACCCAAACTAAAGAAAGCTGTTCTCCCCAACAGCACCCCCAAATGACCCGCAACAGGAGACAGCTAGTGCTTCCATGATATGTGAGCAGCAGTTGGTGTCTGGGTTCTGTACAAGCTACAAAAAACCCAGGGAGGCTGCAGATTGAGACTGGTTGACATCTGCTTCCTCTCACTATACAATAAATAATTCAAAGATGGACTCAGCTAAAATGGTATTAAACATGATGCTCGAGAAACAGCCATTAAAACGTGGCCGTTACCACGCACTGCTGTTACAATGCAGTTGTTGCCACGCATTTACCATTACCACGCACAATCTTAACCCCGCAGGATTTTACAATGCATATGCCTTTACCATGCATGCCTTTACATGGAATTTCGTTGTAAAGGCATGAATGGTAAAGGCATATGCATTTTAAATGGAAGTAGTAGGTACGTATATATATAAATATATATATATATATTAATTGAAAATACAACAGGTTTTAGGGATGTTATAGTTAGGAATTTGCATTAAAAAAACCTTAGCTTTCCACTGAAAAACCACAGGTTTCAGGGACGTTATAGTTAGGCTGCATTCACTAAGACACGTTTAATCACTCACTTATACAGTCAGTCACGCACTCACTAAATCATCCATTCAGACACTCATACACACACTCATTCTTCAATACACCTTAGCGTATATATATATATATATATATATATAACATTCTTAAACTTTTTAGAAACATTCAGTCACTGGATGATGTCATCAGTGATGTCACTGACCATGTCATGAGTGATGTAATATGTGACATCATCAGCAGTGCAATGCGGGGGAGCAAGTTATAGTTAGCTCAGCTAACTATAACGGCTGAATTGCTCTGGTTTTGTATGAGTGAAATGTCAGCCTAACTATAAAGTCCCTGAAACCTGTGTTTTTTCAGTGAATTTCTAAGGTTTTTAAATGCTAATTACTAACTATAAAGTCCCAGAAACCTGTGGTTTTTTCAGTGAATTTCTAAGGCTTTTTAAATGATAAGTTCTAACTATGCATACATAGGTAGGACATGTAGAGAAAGGAAGAAAGGCACAGAAAGAAGCACGAGAAGGGCATGAAGAGGCAAGAGAGGTGCAGAAAGAGGGAGAAAGGTGCAAAAAGAAGGAAGAAAAATGCAGAAAGAGGCAACAAAAGTCCAGAAAGAGGAAGGAAGGTGCAGAAAGAAGCAAGAGAAGTGCAGAAAGAAGCAACAGAGAAGGAGAAAGAGGCCTACTTCGACTGTACCTTTCCACAGACTCATACAAAGTAGCCTAATAACTAATCCTTCTCCCAGGATGTCTTAAACCTCACTTTTCTCTTGAAGGTTCACTATTCATCGACTACTTAGCATGTTAGGCCTACCAAATGTAAAACAGCAATCCTAACCATAGCACTGTTGTAAGTCTGACCAAGTTTGTGAAGGTATGCATGTGTATGCCTCTGCTTTTACCTAGTGACATTTCACATGAAAATAAACATACAAATACTTGAATACCTGTGTTTCCAACAGCATACTCTGTAAATTTGTGAACAAAAAGGTGTATGTATTTCTATCAGCTCATAATACAGGGCACATGGGTGTTCAATAGTATATTTTAGGGGCTCTATAACACCTATATACATAAGACATGTCTGCCTGTGCAACCGAAGGACAGAACAGAACTGAGAAAATTTGACCACCTTTAGGAGAAGCTACCCGCTATTTAAGCTACCATCTTCAGATGCATAACATATGTGAGAATACATGTACAAGAAGACATATACCTCAGTCATGAGCGCACGCAGACCTTTAAACTTGACAGCTTGCACTTCCCGTTTGAGTACAGAAAGAGGCAATAAAAGTAAAGAAAGAAGCAAGAGAAGTGCAGAATAAAACAAGAGAGGTGCAGAAAGAGTAAGAAATGTGTAGAAAGAGGCAAGAGAAATGCAGAAAGGCAAGGGGAGTGCAGAAAGAGTCAAGAGAGGAGCAGAAAGAGGCAAGAGAGTTGCAGAAAGAAGAAACAGGTGCAGAAAGAGATGAGAGGATTGCAGAAAGAGGCAAGATAAGTACAGAAAGAAGCAACAGAAATGTTGAAAGTGGCAAAAGAAGTGCAGAAAGAAGCAACAGAAATGCAGAAAGAGGCAAAAGAAGTGCAGAAAGAAGCAACAGAGGTGCAGAAAGAGGCAATAGAAGTGCAGAAAGATGCAAGAGAGGTGCAGAAGCAGGCAGGAGAGGTGCAGAAAGAGGGAACAATGGTACAGAAAGAGGCAAGAGATGTTTAGAATGGGAAGAGGGGTACAGAAAGAGGCAAGTGGGATGCAGAAAAAGGCAAGAGTGATGCAGATAGAAGCAACAGAGGTGCAGAAAGAGGCAAGAGAGTTGCGGAAACAGGCAAGAGAACTGCAGAAAGAGGCAGGAGAAGTGCTAAAAGAAGCAACAGAGGTGCAGAAAGAAGCAAGAGAAGTGATGAAAGAGACAAGAGAGTTGTAGAAAGAAAAAAGAGAGGTGCAGAAAAAAAGCAAAAGAGGTGCATAAAGAGGTAAGGGAGGTACAGAAAGATGCAAGAGGGGTACAGAAAGAGGCAAGAGAGGAATAGAAAGAGGAAATTGAGGTACAGAAACAGGCAAGAGGGGTGCAGAAAGAGGCAAGAGAAATGCAGAAAGAAACAACAGAGGTGCAGAAAGAAGCAAGAGGATTGCATAAAGAGGCAAGCGAAGTTCAGAAAAAAAGCAAAAGAAGTGCAGAAAGAGGTAAGTGAGGTACAGAAAGATGCAAGAGAGGTACAGAAAGAGGCAAGAGAGGTGCAGAAAGAGGAAATTGAGGTGCAGAAACAGGCAAGAGGGGTGCAGAAAGAGGCAAGAGAAATGCAGAAAGAAGCAACAGAGGTACAGAAAGAAGCAAGAGGATTGCATAAAGAGGCAAGAGAAGTACAGAAAGAAGAAACAGAAAAGTAGAAAGAGGCAAGAGAAGTGCAGAAAGAAGCAAGAGAGGTGCAGAAACAGGCAGGAGAGGTGCAGAAAGAGGGAACAGGAGTGCAGAAATATGCAAGAGAGGTTCAGAAAGAGGGGTGCAGAAAGAGGCGAGTGGGATGCAGAAAGAGGCAAGAGGGATGCAGAAAGAAGCAAGAGGGATGCAGAAAGAAGCAACAGAGGTGCAGAAAGAGGCAAGAGAGGTAGAGAAACAGGCAAGAGAAGTACAGAAAGAGGCAGGAGAAGTGCTGAAAGAAGCAACAGAGGTGCAGAAAGAAGCAAGAGAAGTGATTAAAGAGACAAGAGAGTTGTAGAAAAAAGAGAGGTACAGAAAAAAAGAAAAAATAGTGCCGAAAGAGGTAAGTGAGGTACAGAAAGATGCAAAGAGGTGCAGAAAGAGGCAAGAGAGGTGCAGTAAAAGGCAATTGAGGTGCAGAAACGGGCAAGAGGTGCAGAAAGAGGCAAGAGAAGTACAGAAAGAAGCAACAGAGGTACAGAAGGAGGCAAAAGAACTGAAGAATGAGGCAAGAGAGTTGCAGAAACAGAAAAGAGAGGTGCAAAAAGAGGGAACAGAGGTGCAGAAAGAGGCACCAGAAATGCAGAAAGAGGCAAGAGAGGTACACAAAGAGACAAGAAAGGTGCAAAAAGAGACAAGGGAGGTGCAGAAAGAGGGAAGACGAGTGCAGAAAGGGGTCCAGAAAGAAGCAAGAGAAGTGCAGAAAGAAAGAACAAAAATGCAGAAAAAGGCAAGAGAAGGGCAGAAAGAAGGAACAGAAACGCAGAAAGAGGCAATATAAGTGCAGAAAGAAGCAACAGAGGTGAAGAAAAAGGCAACAAAAATATAGAAAGAGGCAAGCGAGGTGCACAAAGAGACGAGGGGTGCACAAAGAGACAAGAGAGGTGCAGAAAGAGGGAAGACGAGTACAGAAAGTAGCTCCAGGGGTGCAGAAAGAAGCAAGAGAGGTACAGAAAGAAGCAAGAGAAGTGCAGAATGAAGCAACAGAGCTGCAGAGAAAGGCAAGAGAAGTGCAGAAAGATGCAAGAGAGGGGCAGAAAGAGGGAAGAGGGATGCAGAAAGAAGCAAGAGGGGTGCAGAAAGAAGCAAGAGAGGCACAGAAAGAAGCACAAGAAGTGCAGAAAAAAGCAAGAGGGGTGCAGAAAGAGGCAAGAGGTGTTCGGAAAGAGGCAAGAGAGGTGCAGAAAGAAGCAACAGAGGTGCAGAAGGTGGCAAGAGAACTGCAGAAAGAGGCAAGAGGGTTGCAGAAACAGGCAAACGAGGGGCAGAAAGATGGAACAGGGGTGCAGACAGAGAGTTGCAGAAAGAGGGAAGAGGGGTGCATAAAGTGGCAAGAGGGGTGCAGAAAGAAGCAAGAGAGGTGCAGAAAGAAGCAAGGGAAGTGCAGAAAGAAGCAACAGAGGTACAGAAAGAGGCAAGAAGGGTGCAGAAAGAGGCAAGAGAACTGCAGAAACGAGCAACAGAGGTGCAGAAAGAGGCAAGAGAGGTGCAGAAACAGGTAAGAGAGGTGCAGAAAGAGGGAACAAGGGCACAGAAAGAGGCAAGAGAGGTGCGGAAAGAGGGAAGTGGGATGCAGAAAGAGGCAAGAGGGGTGCAGAAAGAAGCAAGTGAGGTGCAAAATGAGGCAACAGAGGTGCAGGAAGAGGCAAGAGAGGTGTAGAAACAGGCACGACAAGTGCAGAAAGAGGCAAGAGAAGTGCTGAAAGAAGCAACAGAGGTGCAGAAAGAAGCAAGAGAAGTGATGAAAGAGACAAGAGAGTTGCAGAAGGAAACAAGAGAGGTGCAGAAAAAGCAACAGAAGTGCAGAAAGAGGCAAGAGAAGTGCAGAAAGAAGCAACAGAGGTGCAGAAAAAGACAAGAGAAGTGCAGAAAAATGCAAGAGAGGTGCAGATACAGGCAAGAGAGGTACAGAAAGAGGGAACAGGTGTGCAGAAAGAGGCAAGAGAGGTGTAGAAAGAGGGAAGAGAGATGCAGAAAGAGGAAAGAGGGGTGCAGAAAGAGGCAAGAGTGGTGCAGACAGAAGCAACATAGGTGCAAAAAAGGCAACAGAAATGTAGAAAGAGGCAAGAGAGGTGCACAAAGAGACGAGAGGTGCACAAAGAGACAGGAGAGGTGCAGGAAGAGGGAAGACGAGTACAGGAAGAGGCTACAGGGATGCAGAAAGAAGCAAGAGAGGTGCAGAAAAAGGCAAGAGAAGTGCAGAAAGATGCAAGAGAGGTGCAGAAAGAGGGAAGAGGGAGGCAGAAAGAAGCAAGAGGGGTGCAGAAAGACGCAAGAGAAGCATAGAAAGAAGCACAAGAAGCACAGAAAAAAGCAAGAGGGGTGCAGAAAGAGGCAAGAGGTGTTTGGAAAGATGCAAGAGAGGTGCAGGAAGAAGCAACAGAGGGGCAGAAGGTGGCAAGAAACAGGCAAACGAGGGGCAGAAAGGTGGAACAAGGGTGCAGACAGAGTCAAGAGAGTTGCAGAAAGAGGGAAGAGGGGTGCAGAAAGTGGCAAGAGGGGTGTAGAAATTTGCAAGAGAGGTGCAGAAAGAAGCAAGAGAAGTGCAGAAAGAACCAAGAGGTGCAGAAAGAGGCAAGAGGGGTGCATAAAGAGGCAAGAGAAGTGCAGAAAGAAGCAACAGAGGTGCAGAAAGAGGCAAGAGAACTGCAGAAAGGGGGAAGAGAGGTGCAGAAAGAGGAGGGAGAGGTGCAGAAAGAGGGAAGGGGGTGCAGAAAGAGGCAAGAGGGGTGCAGAAAGAAGCAAGAGAGGTGCAGAAAGAAGCAAGGGAAGTGCAGAAAGAAGCAATAGAGGTACAGAAAGAGGCAAGAAGGGTGCAGAAAGAGGCAGGAGAAGAGCAGAAAGGAGCAACAGAGGTGCAGAAAGAGGCAAGAGATATGCAGAAAGAGGCAAGAGAGGTGCAGAGACAGGTAAGAGAGGTGCAGAAAAAGGGAACAGGGGCACAGAAATAGGCAAGAGAGGTGCAGAAAGAGGGAAGTGGGGTGCAGAAAGAGGCAAGAGGGGTACAGAAAGAAGCAAGTGAGGTGCAGAAAGAGGCAACAGAGGTGCAGGAAGAGGCAAGAGAGGTGCAGAAACAGGCAAGAAAAGTGCAGAAAGAGGCAAGAGAAGTGCTGAAAGAGACAAGAGAGTTGCAGAAAGAAACAAGATAGGTGCAGAAAAAGTGACAGAAGTGCAGAAAGAGGCAAGAGAAGTGCAGAAAGAAGCAACAGAGGTACAGAAAAAGACAAGAGAAGTGCAGAAAAATGCAAGAGAGGTGCAGATACAGGCAAGAGAGGTGCAGAAAGAGGGAACAGGGGAGCGGAAAGAGGCAAGAGATATGCAGAAAGAGGCAAGAGAGGTGCAGAGACAGGTAAGAGAGGTGCAGAAAAAAGGAACAGGGGCACAGAAGTAGGCAAGAGAGGTGCAGAAAGAGGGAAGTGGGGTACAGAAAGAAGCAAGTGAGGTGCAGAAAGAGGCAACAGAGGTGCAGGAAGAGGCAAGAGAGGTGCAGAAAGAGGGAACAGGGGTGCGGAAAGAGGCAAGAGAGGTGTAGAAAGAGGGAAGAGAGATGCAGAAAGAGGCAAGAGGGGTGCAGAAAGAGGCAAGAGCGGTGCAGACAGAAGCAACAGAGAAGCAGAGAGAGGCAATAGAGGTGCAGAAACAGGCAAGAGAAGTGCAGAAAGAGAGGGGGTGCAGAAAGCAGAAGAGATGTACAGAAAGAGGCAGGAGAAGTACAGAAAAAGGAAGAAAGGTGCAGATAGAAGCAAGAGAAATGCAGAAAGAGGCAAGAGAGGCTCAGAAAGAAGCAAGAGTGGTTTGCGCACCATTAGCACCAATTTAACACCCACATTTAGCAATAACTAACAGGTGACCATTCCAGCTTTGCAAACGGCCTTCCACCACTCTGTAACACTTGTCGCTGCGTTATTGGTAATGCTTGAACCGTTTGAGCTTGAAACAAGTTTGTTTGGTTCAAATCTGAAGATTATGCAGCAGATGATGGATTATGTGGCAAATACGGAAAAGGAATAATTGAGCGAAAATCGGTGCAGCCAAACAGTCACATAATTCCAGTGGCCCTGCTCATACCTCTGACTAGGTTGAGAAGTGCTCCTCAATGGTTCCTTCTTTTTTTTGTCTCATTGAGTTTATAGTTTAGCTTCTATGGAAATGAGGAAGACTAAACCTGAGGGTACCACTCCACAACAAAGACTGCCATACCACATAATTACTATCCATAACACATAATCCCACTCTACATAATTCCTATACACTAAATACCACATACTTTCTATCCACATAATTTCACTGCACAACATACCACATAATTCCACTACACACAAAGTACATCTACTCCTCTCCAAAAAACATTAGTAAAAAACGTTTACATTTACAATGCCAATAGCTCTAACTCTCGCAAATGCGAGACCTATTACATTTCAAATGCTTCTTTAACTAGTAGTCGCGTTTGCAGAGTGTTGGAGAAAGAGGGATGGGCCTCCAACCAGAGCTCAGGAATTCCACTGTGTAGGACTTACAGGAGGTACCAGGAGGGCTTCTTGGCCCCCAAAGTCCTTCAGGAGTAAAGTGGACTTCATCCCCCAACCAGAAGTGTGCCAGGAGGTGCGTTTGCAGAGTGGTGGAGAAAGGGGGGTATGGCCTCCGAAGACCTCTCAGCAGTCCCACTGTGTGGGACTTACTGGAGGCAGAGAGGAGGGTAGTTGGCCCCAAGGACATCCTTGGGTGCCAACTACCCCTCCTATTACTCCAGTAAGTCCCACACAGCAGGATTGCTAAGTTCTCATAGCAGGCCATGCCCCCTTTTCCCACCACTCTGCAAACGCACTCCCTGACACGCTCTTGGATGGGGATTGAAGTCCCCTTTGTTGCTGGGGGTTCTTAGGGGCACACAAGCCTATCTGTTACCTCCAGTAAGCCCAACACAGTGGGATTTCTGAGAGGTGGACACTGGCCACGCCGCCTTTCTCCACCACTCTGCAAACGCGCCTCCTGGCATGCTCTTGGTTTGGGGATGACGTCCCCTTGCGTCCTGAGGGTCCCTGGGAGCCAACTAGCCCTCCTGTTACCTCTAGTAGGCCCCACACAGCTGGATTGCTGAGGTGGTCAGAGGCTATGCCCCCTTTTCACACCACTCTGCAAACACGCCTCCTGGCGCACTGTTGCTTGGAGGATGAAGTTCACTTCTGTCCTGAGGTCCTCAGGACACAAGGGGACCTCATCGCCCCACCACCAGTGTGCCAAGAGGTGCATTTGCAGAGTGTTGTAAAAAGGGGCTTGGCCTCAGACCACCTCTCACCAATCCCACTTTGTGGGGCTTACTGGAGGTACCTGGTGGGCTAGTTGGCCCCTAAGGACTCTTAACAGTGAAGGGGACTTTATTCCCCAACCCAGAGTAAGCCAGGAGGTGCGTTTGCAGAGTGGTGCAAGGAGGGGGCGGGGCCTCCGCCGAGTTGCCAGTTTCTTTTTTTATTTTATTTTAGGAAGGGGGCTGTGTGGGCCCACTTCCCGTGACCCTTTTTGGGCCCCGGGTACCCCATCCCCCGGACCCTGAGCCATTTGTTTTTTAATAAAAAAGGGAGGGGGTGTGAAGCCCCCCCTCCTGTGGCCGATTATGGCCCCAGAGACCCCATCCCTCTGGGCTTGGCCATTTTTTTTTTAAGGGGAGGGGGGCCTTCTGGCCCCCCTCCTCAGGCCGACTTTAGCCCCGGGGACCCCATCCCTCGGGGCATGGCCATTTCAATTTGAAAAAAAACCTACATTTAAACAAGGGGGGCTGCACGGCCCCCCTCCTGAGCCCATTTTCGGCCCAGGGGACCCCATCCCCCGGATCTTGGCCATTTTTTAATTATTATTTTTTCTAAAGGAGGGGGGCGCACGGACCCCCACCCCTGGCTGATTTCAGCCCCAGAGACTCCATCCCCCAGGGCCCAGCCATTCCATTTCTTATTTAGATAAAGGGAGGGGGCCAAGTTGCCCCCCCTCCCGGACCATTTTTGACCACAGGAACCCCATCTCCTGGGGTATGGCCACTTTGTTGGGGAACGTGGGGGGAGCCCCAATGCCCCCGCGCTCCCTGATGGCTACCTACCTCCTGCGGGAGCCGGCATTGCTTTTGAGCAAAGGGACGCTAACATGCAGCTCCCTTTGCACAAAGAATTCTGCTGCCTAATGGAAGCAAGAGCAGTTTTTCCTGCTCTCGCTTCCATGAAGCGAAGCAGAAGTTTGCTATGGAATGGCGGGAGCAGTGCTCCCGCCATGCCATAGCAAACTGCAATGTCCCGGGGTGGGCACCCCGGGACATTGCTGGAGCCAGCCCTGGGGAGTAGCAGTCCCCAGGGCCATAGAGGGCTCCTGGAGGGGGACCTTGCGGCCCCCCTCCTATCTGTGTGCTGCCCTGGGAAGGTGGTGGTCCCAGGGGCCAGGGGTCTGCAAAGGACACCCGCACTTAATTGATGTATGCCCTGGGGAGGTGGTGGTACCTGGGACAGTGTGGGGGGCTTGAGCCCCCCCACACTTCATTTTTTAAAAGTAGCCCCAGGGAGGTGGTGGTCCCCGGGGCTTGGGGGGCCCACAAGGCCCTCCTGCCCATTGATAAAGCCCCGGGGAGGTGGAGGCCCTAGGGCAGCATGGGGGAGCAGGAGCCCCCCACACTGTTTAAAAAAAGAAAGCCCCAAGGAGGTGGCGGTCCCTGGGGCTTGGGGGGCCCTCACTGGCCCCCACATCATGATTAAAAGTTGCCCCTGGACCTGGCCCCCCTGGGGGCTTCAAGAAAACAAAGCGCAGGAGACGGCGCTTCGTTTTTTAAAATAAAAATTTTGATGGGATTCGCGGACCTTACACGACTCCTGCTGAAAATGAAAACCAAAAAATGCTTTTTATGACCCTCGGGTTCCCCGTGGGACCCCCTGAGCAGGCCTAGGGGGTCAGGGTGTTTCTACCCTGCCCCCTTCTCTTGTTTTTTACCTTTTTTCTTGTGATTCGATTCAACTGAGTCACAAGATGGCTGCCAACAGTTCCTGGTTGGAACTGTTGGCAGCCAATCAGAGTCAGGCTCGAGATCGGGAGGGTTCGCGGACCCATCGCTGCCACCAGATGTTAATATTTCTAAATATATTAATTTCTCAGGAACTACTGAACGGATTTACACCATTTAACAAAAAGAGTGCACTCTGGACCAGGAGCTACCTTTCTGCCAAATTTGGGTAATTCCACTCTAGCAGTTCGCCTGTAAAGACTACGTCAACAGTATCCTATGGAAATTAACAAGGAGAAAACATGTTTTGGGACCCCCTTTTTTCACGGCTCCCGCTTGACAAATCACCCCGAAACTTTCAAGACAAGAGCTGACCTGAGTGCCCCATTAGTTTTGAAAACTTCGCGAAGATTCGTCAAACGGCGCCAAAGATATTGGCAAATCAAAAAACGCTTTTCCTATGGAAACTAGGTCCTAACTATAACTACCTACTGGTGATCGCTAGTAGGTAATATATATATATATATTTACATATATATATATATATATATATTCACTGAAAAAAACACAGCTTTCAGGGACGCTTAACTCACGCCCCCGCAATGCACTGCTGATGACGTCACATATTACATCACTCATGACATGTTCAGTGACATCACTGATGACATCACTGATGATGTCTCAAATGAGATCACTGATGACATCATCCAGTGACTCAGTGTTTTTTTAAAGTTTAAGAATGATATATATATATATATTCACTTAAAAAACCATAGGTTTCAGGCACGTTATAGTTAGAAATTAGCATTTAAAAAACCTTTGAAATTCACTGAAAAAACCATAGGTTTCAGACACGTTATAGTTAGAAATTAGCATTTAAAAAACCTTAGAAATTCACTGAAAAAAACGTAGGTTTTAGGGACAGTTATAGTTAGTTGGACATTGCTTGCTACAAAACCACAGTGGAAATTCCCCCGTTATAGTTAGTTCAGCTAACTATGACTTGCGCCCCGCAATGCACTGCTGATGACGTCACATATTACATCACTCATGACATGGTCAGTGACATCACTGATGACATCTCAAATGACATCACTGATGACATCATCCAGTGACTGTGTGTTTCTGTAAAGTTTAAATATGTTTAATATATATAGGAAAGGCGTATTGAAGAATGAGTGGGTGTATAAGTGTCTGAATGGATGATTTAGTAGGTGCGTGACTGACTCTACAAGTGAGTGATTAAACGTATCTTACTGAATGCATGGGTTAGTGACTAAACTGTGTGAATGTCTGTATCCGTCTGTCTGTTGGTGTGTAAGTGGATGCATGGATTTTGCGAATAGCTACATGAGTGTCTATATGGGTTATTGATTAGTTCTGTGAGTATCTGTATGGGTGCCTGAGTGTTTGTGTGGGTGGGGTGTGTGTGACTCTGTACATAGATGTGTGAGTGGGTGATTCACTGGGTGCATGATTTGAAGAGTGCGTCTGTGATGGACTGTTTGGGTGGGTGAGTGTGTGTATGGGTGTGTTAGTGAGTGAATGTATATCTCAGTGGTACATGTGTGAGTAAGTACATATGTGAAAGGCAGTATATATGTGTGTTGGAGCATATAAATGGCTATAAGTGAGAGTGTGTGATTGTGAGAGTGGCTGCATGGATGAGTATGTACTTGTATCAGTGATTGTATAGAGCGTAAGAATGTGCTAGTATTTGTATGAGTAAGTGAGCTGGTGTGTGTATAACTGCATAGGTGAGTAAATGGCAGTGTGATTAATTATTTGCATGACTGACTAGGTGTGTGAGTACCTCTATGGATGAGTGGCGGTGTGGAGTGTCTATATAGGTGTATGAGTGCATATGATAGTCCCGTACTGAGTGACCGTAAGTATGAGTGACTGTACGGGTGAGTGAGTGGATGTGTGTGTAGACCTAAGAATCAGTGAGTGGGTATGTAGTTATTGGTGTTGGAGTGTGTATGGTTTTGAGAATAGCAGTCTGTAATTTAGAGTGGGTGTATCAAAGGTTATATTAGGGTGTGAGAAGATGCATGAAATTATCACATGGATGATGTCATCCAGTGATGTCATTTGAGATGTCATCAGTGATGTCATCAGTGATGTCACTGACCATGTCATGAGTGATGTAATATGTGACGTCATCAGCAGTGCATTGGCGGGGCGCGAGTTATAGTTAAGCTGAACTAACTATAACAGGGGAATTTCACGGGTTTTGTACGAGTGCAATGTCCAACTAACTATAACTGTCCCTAAAACTCTATGGTTTTTTCAGGTGAATTTCAAAGGTTTTTAAATGCTAATTTCTAACTATAACGTGTCTTGAAACCTATGGTTTTTCAGTGAATTTCAAAGGTTTTTTAAATGCTAATTTCTAACTATAACATGCCTGAAACCTATGGTTTTTAAGTGAATTTCAAAGGTTTTTAAATGCTAATTTCTAACTATAACGTGCCCCGCCCCCTCCCTTCACCACTGTGCAAACATGCCCCGTGGCGTGTTTTAAGTTGGGGGATTAAGTCCCCTTGAATCATGAGGGTCCCTGGGGTCCAACTAGCCCACCCTGTACCTCCAGTATGCACCAGGGAGCTGCGTTGCAGAGAGGTGTTCAGAGGCCACGCCCCTTTTACACCTCTGCACGCAGCTCTGTGGCGCTTTCTGGACGTACCTGGTGGGCTAGTTGGCCCAAGGACCCTCAGGATTGAAGGAGTTTAATTCCCATCTTAAAACGCCACTGGGCCTGTATTGCACACATGTCACGTGAAGCCCCGCCCCCTCCCTTCACCACTGTGCAAACGCACCCCGTGGCGCGTTTTAAGTTGTGGGATTAAGTCCCCTTGAATCCTGAGGGTCTCTGGGGGCCAACTATGGAAAATAGGTCCTAACTATAACTATCTACTGGCGACCGCCAGTAGATAATATATATATATATATTCCCTGAAAAAAACCATAGGTTTTAGGGACAGTTATAGTTAGTTGGACATTGCACTCTTACAAAACCCGTGAAATTCCCCCGTTATAGTTAGTTCAGCTAACTATAACTCGCGCCCGCAATGCACTGCTGATGACGTCACATATTACATCACTCATGACATGGTCAGTGACATCACTGATGACATCACTGATGACATCTCAAATGACATCACTGATGACATCATCCAGTGACTGTGTGTTTCTGTAAAGTTTAAATATTTTTAATATATATAGGGAAAGGCGTATTGAAGAATGAGTGGGTGTATAAGTGTGTGTATGGATGATTTAGTAGGTGCGTGACTAATTCTATAAGTGAGTGATTAAACGTATCTTACTGAATGCATGGGTTAGTGACTAAACTGGGTTAATGTCTGTATCTGTCTGTTGCTGTGTAAGTGGCTGCATGGGTTTGTGAATAGCTACATGAGTGTCTATAAGAGTTATTGATTTGTTGTCTGAGTATCTGTATGGGTGCCTGAGTGTTTGTGTGGATGGGGTGTGTGCGACTGTGCATAGATGTGTGAGTGGGTGATTCACTGGGTGGATGGTTTCAAGAGTGCATCTGTGATAGACTGTATGGGTGGGTAAGTGTGTGTAAGAGTGTGTTAGTGAGTGAATGTATGTCCCAGTGGTACATGTGTGAGTAACTACATATGTGAAAGGCAGTATATATGTGTATTGGAGTATATAAATAGCTATAAGCGAGAGTGAGTGATTGTGATAGTGGCTGTATGGATGAGTGTGTGCTTGTATCAGTGATTGTATAAGAGCGTAACAATGTGCTAGTATTTGTATGATTAAGTGAGCTGGTGTGTGTATAACTGTATAGGTGAGTAAATGGCAGTGTGTTTAATTATTTGCATGACTGACTAGGTGTGTGAGTACCTCTATGGATGAGTGGCGGTGTTTGAGTGTCTATATAGGAGTAAGAGTGCATATGATTGTCCTGTACTGAGTGACCATAAGTATGAGTGACTGTACGGGTGAGTGAGTGGATGTGTGTGTAGACCTAAGAATCAGTGAGTGGGTATGTAGTTATTGGTGTTGGAGTGTCTATGGTTTTGCGAATGGCAGTCTGTAATTTAGATTGGGTGTATCAAAGGTTATATTAGGGTGTGAGGAGGTGCATCAGATTATCACGTGGATGATGTCATCAGTGATGTCATTTGAGATGTCATCAGTGATGTCATCAGTGATGTCACTGACCATGTCATGAGTGATGTAATATGTGACGTCATCAGCAGTGCATTGCGGGGCGCGAGTTATAGTTAGCTGAACTAACTATAACGGGGAATTTCACGGGTTTTGTACGAGTGCAATGTCCAACTAACTATAACTGTCCCTAAAACCTATGGTTTTTTCAGTGAATTTCAAAGGTTTTTTAAATGCTAATTTCTAACTATAACTTATCTGAAACCTATGGTTTTTTCAGTGAATTTCAAAGGTTTTTTAAATGCTAATTCCTAACTATAACATGTCTGAAACCTACGGTTTTTCAGTGAATTTCAAAGGTTTTGTAAATGACAATTTCTAAATGTATTAATTGTTATATTAATTTTTTTCATACTGATTTATTACATTTTTAGAATTTTTTTTTACATATTTTATTTTTTAAATTACATTGTAATTACATTATACATTACATTACAAAAATACTTTCTCAGAATGAATTACTTTAGTTTAAATACTTTGCACATAGGCAATAGACTTTTAAGTACAGTAGTTACAGTTGTTGCAATGGGCACCACATTTTCAAACACAATGCAACATTCAGCTCAATGTGAATTTCTAGTTAAATGCAATTAGTTACTTTATGGATTACTTTTTCTAACCACAGGACTGGATCCTAGATTCAGTCCTGGTACATCTCCTGTAAACAGTTGAGTAAAAGCGTTTTGGTTACAGTCGTGATTTTTAAGGAATATTATTGTATTTTAAAAGTTGACACTTAGAAACTTTTTCTCATAGAATCACCAATGTTATCCTATGGAAGGAAATTCACTTAGCAGGTAAAAACTGTTATCGTTACTTTTTCTTACTCAGTGTTGGATCCTGGATCCAGCACTGGTGCATCTCCTGTAAACAGTTGAAAGAATGCGTTTAAGTCATACAGCGCGATTTTTAAGGAATATTTGTAGTTTGTGAAAATCGACACTTTGAAACTTTTCTGCTGAAAACCAGACAATGGATTCCTATGGAAGAAAATATAAGTTACTGGTAAGTACGGTTAAAATTACTTTTCAGGACCAGTACTGGGCTGAAAGATGCAGCACTGAGGTCTCTCCTGATAACAGGTGAGTAAATCGAAATTCGTATTTCGGCTGATTTTAGAGGAATATTTGTATGTTTCAAAAATCAACACTTAGAAACTTTTTCAGCAAATAGCAGGCAATGATATCCTATGGAAGGAAATTCAAGTTACTGGTAAGTACGGTTAAAATTACTTTTGAGGATCAGTACTGGGCTGAAAGATGCAGCACTGAGGTCTCTCCTGATAACAGGTGAGTAAATCGGAATTCGTATTTCGGCTGATTTTAGAGGAATATTTTAAAGTTCCAAAACTCCACACTTAGAAGAATTTCCAAGTGAAACCAGTCAATGTTAGCCTATGGAAGGAAATTCAAGTTACTGGTAAGTACGGTTAAAATTACTTTTCAGGACCAGTACTGGGCTGAAAGATACAGCACTGAGGTCTCTCCTTATAACAGGTGAGTAAATCGGAATTCGTATTTCGACTGATTTTAGAGGAATATTTGTATGTTTCAAAAATCAACACTTAGAAACTTTTTCAGCAAAAAGCAGGCAATTATATCCTATGGAAGGAAATTCAAGTTACTGGTAAGTACGGTTAAAATTACTTTTGAGGATCAGTACTGGGCTGAAAGATGCAGCACTGAGGTCTCTAATGATAACAGGTGAGTAAATCGGAATTCGTATTTCGGCTGATTTTAGAGGAATATTTTAAAGTTCCAAAACTCCACACTTAGAAGAATTTCCAAGTGAAACCAGTCAATGTTAGCCTATGGAAGGAAATTCAAGTTACTGGTAAGTACGGTTAAAATTACTTTTCAGGACCAGTACTGGGCTGAAAGATACAGCACTGAGGTCTCTCCTGATAACAGGTGAGTAAATCGGAATTCGTATTTCGGCTGATTTTAGAGGAATATTTTAAAGTTCCAAAACTCCACACTTAGAAGAATTTCCAAGTGAAACCAGTCAATGTTAGCCTATGGAACGAAATTCAAGTTACTGGTAAGTACGGTTAAAATTACTTTTCAGGATTAGTACTGGGCTGAAAGATGCAGCACTGAGGTCTCTCCTGATAACAGGTGAGTAAATCAGAATTCGTATTTCGGCTGATTTTAGAGGAATATTTGCACAATGGTGAAGGGAGGGGCGGGGCCTGAGGTGACATCTGTGCAAACGCGCCCCGTGGCGCGTTTTAAGTTGGGGGATTAAGTCCCCTTGAATCATGAGGGTCCCTACGGGCCAACTAGCCCACCAGGAACCTCCAGTATGCGCCAGGGGATGCGTTGCAGAGACATGTACAGAGGCCACACCCCTTTTACACCTCTCTGCAACGCAGCTCTGTGGCGCTTTCTGGACGTACCTGTTGGGCTAGTTGGCCCCCAGGGACCCTCAGGATTGAAGGGATTTAATTCCCCATCTTAAACGCGCCACGGGGCCTGTTTGCACACATGTCACCTGAGCCCCGCCCCCTCCCTTCACCACTGTGCAAACGCGCCCCGTGGCGCGTTTTAGGTCGGGGATTAACTCCCTTGAATCCTGAGGGTCCCTGGGGTGCAACTAGCCCACCATATACCTCCAAAGCGCCACAGAGCTGCGTTGCAGAGAGGTGTAAAAGGGGCGTGGCCTCTGTACACCTCTCTGCAAGGCAGCCCCTGGCGCATACTGGAGGTTCCTGGTGGGCTAGTTGGCCCCAGGGACCCCCAGTATTCAAGGGAGTCGTTCCCCCTCTGCAAACGCGCCAGGGGGCGCGTTTGCAGAGTGGTGAAGGAAGGGGGCGGGGCCTGCGGGCCCGATCGTTTTTTTTTTTTCCCCCTGAAGGGGGGCTGTGTGGCCCCCTTCCTTTTTCCTATTTTTAGGCCCTGGGGACCCCATCCCCAGGGCCTTACCCCCTTTTTTTAAATTAAAATTACAAAAGAACGGGAAGGGGGCCGCGTGGCCTCCTTCCCTGGGCCTGTATTGGCCCGGGGACCCCATGCCCCGGGGCATGGCCTCTTTTTTTTATTTGGAGGGGGCTGCGTGGCCCCCTCTTCAGGCCATTTAAGGCCCCGGGGACCCCATCCCCGGGGCCTGGCCTCTCTCGTTGGGGACTGTGGGGGGGTCCCCAAACCCCCCACAGTCCCGCCGGCTCCCCGTGTCCTACGGGAGCCGGCATGCTACACATGGGGAGCAGCTAACATGCTGCTCCCCATGTGGAAAGCAATCAGCTTGGATATTGGAAGAGAGCAGCTCTCTCTTCCAATATCCAAAGCAGTTTACAATGACAGGACGGGAGCCGCGAGGCTCCAGTCCTGTCATTGCAAACAGCAGTGTCCCGGGGTAGGCACCCCGGGACACTGCAGGAGCCGGCCCTGGGGGGTGGCGGTCCCCAGGGCCACCACAGGCTCCAGGAGGGGGCCGCGCGGCCCCCTCCTTACATTTTGAAAGCCCCGGGAGGTGGTGGTCCCCGGGGCTTGGGGGTCCAAAACGGACCCCCATTGTAATTTTTCTTAGTGCCCCGGGAGGTGGTGGTCCCGGGGCGTGTGGGGCTGGAGCCCCCACACAGGTTTTTCAAAAATAAAAAGAAGCCCCGGGAGGTGGCGGTCCCGGGGCTGCGGGAGGGCTCAGAGCCCTCCCGCACCATTATACATAAAGCCCCGGGGGTGGTGGTCCCCGGGGCTTGGGGGCCCTAGAGGCCCCCACACATAAAATTAACCCCCCAGCATGCCCTCGGGACTTGGCCCACCCGGGGCCAGTGCTATCAGCGCGGAGACCACGCTGATTTTTTTCGGCAGGATTCGCGCACCCTGAGCGCATCCTGCCGATTTAAAAAAATAATATATTTTTTGCCCAGGGGTCCTTGTGGGACCCCTGAGCAGACCTAGGGGTCAGGGTGTTTCTACCCTGCCCCCTTTGTGCGCTTTGCGCACTTGTTTCTGTCCCTCGGTTCTACCGAGGGACAAAATGGCTGCCAACACTTCCTGATTTGGAGTGTTGACAGCCAATTAGCATGCAGCTCGTGATCGGGAGGGTGCGCGAATCCGACGCGGCCATAGATATATATGTACTTTTACTTTTGATTTTCTCAGCAACTACTGAACGGATTTACACCATTTAACAAAAAGGGTTCTTTCTGAACCAAGAACTACCTCTTTGCCAAATTTGGTGTAATTCCGTTCAGCAGTTCGGGCTGTAGCCGTGTCTAAAGTTTCCTATGGAAAATTGCATGGGGAAAACGCGTTTTGGGACCCCCTTTTTCTCGGCCCCCGCTTGACGAATCCCCGAGACTTTCAGGGTAGGAGCGGACCGGAGCGCCCCACAAAGTTTGAAAATTTTGCGAAGATACGTCAACCGGCAAGAGAGTTATTTCAAATAGAATGTCGCGGATTTCCTATGGATAATAGGTTGTAACTATAACTATCTACTGGCGACCGCCAGTAGATAATATATATATATATATATATATATATATATATATATATATATATATATGTATATATATATATGTATATATATATACTGAGGTGTATTGAAGAATGAGTGGGTGTATGAGTGTCTGAATGGATAATTTAGTGGCTGCGTTACTGTATAAGTGAGTGATTAAATGTGTCTTAGTGAATGCATGGGTGAATGACTAATCTGTGTGAATGTCTGTATCAGTCTGTCAGTTGGTGTGTAAGTGGCTGCATGGGTTGGTGAGTACCTACATGAGTGTCTATATAGGTTAATGATTGGTTATCTGAGTACCTGTATGGGTGCCTGAATGTATGTGTGGGTGGGTGGGGGGTGTGTGACTTCCTGCATGGATGTGTGAGTGGGTGATTCACTGGGTGTATGGGTTCATGAGTGCATCTGTGAGGGGCTGTATGGGTGAGTGAGTGTGCGTATGACTGTGTTCATGAGTGAATTGATGTTTCAGTGGTATATGTGTGAGAAACTACATATGTGAAAGGCAGTATATGTGAGTGTTGGAGTATATATGACTATATGTGAGAGTGAGTGATTGTGAGAGTGGCTGTATGGATGAGTGTGTGCTTGTGTCAGTGATTGTAGAAGAGAGTAAGTATGTGTTAGTATCTGTATGAATAAGTGAGATGGTGTGTGTGGGTAACTGTACATGTGAGTAAATGGCAGTATGATTGATTTTTTGGGTGACCGACTAGGTGCGCGAGTAATTGAAAATTAAATACAATAGAGTGGTAAATAAATGGGCTGACGCAAATGATTGTGTTATTGATAATGGGGACAAAGGAGGCAATGTAGTGATCTGGCCTACTAAGATGTACCTAGAGGAGGCTCTTAAGCAACTAAAGGACATAACCTGCTAACAGGGAATAACTTGACTGAATATGAGAGTCTGAAATCCAGATTTTTCGAGGATCTGAAAAATTGGTGAGACAACAGTTCAATAACTATTGATGAATATAATTTTTTGAGAGTGGAACATCTGAGAATCCCAATCCTTTATCTTCTCCCGAAGATTCACAAAAACAGGGAATGTCCACCAGGAAGACCATAGGTTCAGCTATTAGTAGCTTGTTTGAGAATGTCTCTAAATATGTAGACTACTATTTGCAACCCCTAGCGAAGGACCTGGCATCATATATCCGAGACACTTCTGACTTTCTAAAACGTGTATTTGATGTACACTGGGACAATGACTATCTCATGGTTTGCCTATATGTTAATTCACTTTTCATCAGCATTCAACATGAAGATGGCCTAAAGGTAGTACAGTACTTTTTGAACTTAAGACCCAATGCATATACAGAACCCAATGAAATGCTGCTAGAAATGTTTACATGGTGTCTTAAAAGCAACATTTTTTTGTTTAATAATGTACTGTACAAACAAATCCTAGGGACAGCCATGGGCACCGGCTTCACCCCCAGCTATGCAAATTTGCATATGGGCTGGTGGGAGGAGCAGGTGCTACATGGCTCAGATATGGAGAAATGGCCGCCCCATATAATTATGTGGCTGAGGTATATTGACAATCTATTCCTGCTATGGAAAGGGAGCAGGGAAAAAGTAGAATGATTTGTGAATACCATTAATAAAAATGAGCTTAATTTGTCATTCACCAGTCACATTAGCAATAGCAGTTTCGATTTCTTGGATGTAAGACTTGAAGTGAAAGACTCATATTTAGTCTCTTCAGTGTACAGGAAACCTACTGCAGGGAACACAACATTGCCTGCATATAGTGCACATCCCATTCCACTTATAAACAGTATACCCTACGGAGAACTGCTCAGGGCTAAGAGAATATGTAGTACGAAGGAATCCTATACTGAATCTGAGAAGGAAATCTGTGGCAGATTGGAACAAAGGGGTTATCAGAAACCCATACTAGAAAGGGCTAAACAGAAAGTAGCCAAGGTTAATAGAACAGAGCTGCTATTTGCAGAGAAACCCCCTCCCAAAGATGACATGGTCTGCCGTTTTATCACCACCTAAAACACGAAATACAAAGCACTTAGGCATGCCTTAAATAAACATTGGCATTTGATTAAAAGAGATCCTGTGATAGGAATTGATACCAATGTAAGACCCAACATAACATACGGAAAATCACAGTCAATGAGTAACAAGCTGGTAAAAACAGAGATAGACACCAATCACATGTGGTTAAAACCTTGTAGCGGGTTTAAGAAATATGCCAAATGTAAGGCCTGCCAACATGGTAGGAACTTGACTGAAATAACAATAGAGTGGGGAGAACGTATCACAATAACCAAATCACTGAATTGTAAGTCAGAATTTGTGGTATATCTGTTAGAATGCCCCTGTCTAAAAAATTATGTAGGAAGTACGAAGCTTCAGGCCCATAAACGAATTTTACAGTATTTGAGGGCAGTTAGGCATGCTGATATAACTTACCCAGTGGCAAGACACTTCAAAGAGTTCCATAACAGCAATCCAGGTGTATTGACTTACAGTATCCTAGATCAAATAAAAAAATCTCCAAGAGGAGGAGACAGAGAGAGAGCACTATGACAATTGGAGTGCAGATACATTCTGAGGATGAACACAATGGAACCAAATGGCCTAATATTGACGGATAACTTTATACCTTCCTGTAAATATTGATTATTCATATTTTCAAACTTTCTGATTTAATCTGTCTAGTCTAAGCCTTGCAATATGTTGTGTAGATATACATTTTTTTATATAGAATTTTAAAGTTTATTGGTTTTAATTGTTGGCAGCCATTTTTAGCAGTTGGATCACAACTAATATATGATTTTTTATTTATTTGTTTTCAGATAGTTAAAAGAAGACATTCATGTGGAAGCGCAATACAGCAAAGATATCTTCTTTTCATTGAATTGATCACTGTACATATATAATGACAACTCCCCATTACCAGACCTGTCCTTGCCTGCCCAATTGGGCTTAATATGGATATCAACAGTATACGCCTTAACAAGTTGACGACAATGGCCCAATGGGACACTATTGAAAATAGAGTGTTTCGCTCTTTCTCGATTTCTATTAATGATGTTGGAGACATGCAATTTGTATGTGGTATGCATATTTACACCAAGTGGCCTTTTTACCTGATCTTTTAAATTTCCTTGATATGTTGAGAAATAGTGATACATATTTTTTCTGACCAGTTCAATCACAGATTTTTGTGTTTGGATGAGTAGATGATAACATATATATTTTTTATATTATGTAATTTACTTATCGCCTCGTATATGATCAACTGTCTATGAAGTATAATCAATAGATTGGTGACTCTTTTCTCTCTTTTTTCAATGATTGTATGAATTATGTATACACTGATAACAATGAGAGTCACGTCATAAGATGGCTGCCGTGTAATTCTCAATACTTGACACACTTAATGAAGCCTGTCTTTTGTGTTTACTTACGTAAGTTTTGTTAAAATGGCTACTTACGTTCTCGTTCAATGTCATGAACAAGGCACGTGTAGAGCTGAAACGCGTAGGCATATTGCCGAGGTTATGCGAGCATTTAAATAAATACGAATGCTGGATTACATGGAGTGCCGTAATTAATCTATTCTATTGGAGTTGCTTTGAATATTTAGAGTCTGGGCGCGGACACCAACGTGCACCCGCAGCGATTTGGTTGCACACGGCATATGCAAGGAGGGAATTCGATATATATATACATATACACTCTGTCAAAGGAAAACCGAGAGGGAGAGGACGCGGAATAAAAAACAAAACCGCAAACGGAGGGCAAGACGAAGGAAACTTAAGGACTGTTGGCATGGGAACTCGCGGCCAAACGAACAAGAAAGTATAATGGAGGACAATGAGATGACATTAACGGTAATGAACTTATCTAACAGAACACTGACAGATGAAGAAGAAAGTGTTTTGAAATTAGGTTTATCATTTTGCCCAGATATTAACTTTGACTATGCGCAGACAAGAGTGGACCTCTATAAATTTGAACGCAAATTGAAACTGTACAAATTACACTATGCCAAAGACACAGGGGGTTCGGGGGTTAGGCAACCCTTCCCACCCAATCCGGACACAAGATGAGCAATAGAGGATATTCCTATGTTGCACTTAATGACAGATCTGGATACGAACACCGAATCTAACAGGAGAAGTGACCTCACTGACCCCTTTGATCCCAGGCACATTGAGGATTTAACTAATCAACATGGCATAGGGACACGAGAAACGTTGTCCACAGACTTTAGAGCTAGATCACGATATGTTTCCGTGACAGCCAAAGACAATATTGATATTTTCAGTAACCTTGTAGCACAAGACCTTGAGAAACTCATACAATCGACACCATGCAACAAAAACATGACTAAGAGTCGGTGGGAGGCTATAAAGAAGTTACAGAATGACCGAGACCTTGTCATTAAACCCTCTGACAAAGGGGGTAATATAGTACTCATGAACAGGACTATGTACACCAGGGAAGCCTATCGGCAACTCAATGACACCAACTGCTACTACAAGGTGGACAGAAGATATCTTATTAATCTACAAAATAGATATCTATTGAGGTTGCAAGAGTGGCATGACAAAGGACTACTCACATGGGACGAAAGGCAGTTTCTTAGAAATGAAACCCCTACCACACCGACCCTATACCTGCTACCTAAAGTCCACAAAAATGCACATGAACCACCAGGCAGACCCATAGTGTCCTCCAAAAATAGCCTATTAGAGAACACCTCGACCTATGTCGATCATTTTCTGTTTCCATTTGTTAAAGAACTAAAATCCTATCTTAGAGACACCACCGACTTCCTTACGAAAATAAACAACATTGTCCTCAATGACAATCATTGGCTAGTCAGCTTAGACGTTGAGTCCCTTTATACTAGCATTAGACACCAGGACGGACTCAAAGCATGCAAATTTTTCCTCAAAACCCGAGACATACATTTGCTAGAGCATACACACATGCTGCTTGAAATTATTGAAACTTGCCTGCAGGAAAATGTATTCATATTTGAAAAGGATTTGTATAAACAACTACAGGGGACTTATGTGGGCACCTGCTTGGCTCCCAGCTACGCCAATCTCATGGTGGGCTGGTGGGAGAAGCAGGTGCTCTGGAATGACAACACGGAAAAATGGATCTACAATGTGAAATCATGGGTTAGATATTTCGATGATGTGCTTTTTATTTGGGATTGTGATGAAGTGGGATTGAACACGTTAATTGACCTTCTGAATGTAAATGATGTAAACCTGAGATTCACTAGACATTACAGTAGAGAAACTATTGACTTCCTTGACCTCAAACTCACCATCGAGGGGGGCATCATCAGTACGAACCTCTTTAGAAAGAAAACTGCTGGAAACTCCATTCTGCATGCCTCAAGTTGTCACCCACCAAGTTTCAGATGGGGCATACCCTACAGTGAATTTCTCAGAGCCAAAAGAAAATGTAGTACCACTGCCTCATTTGAACACACCAAACAGGCCATGAAAGAGAGATTCAGGGAAAGAGGCTACTCAGCCCAAGCTCTTAAACAAGCAGAAGCTCGAGTGAAAGACCTCTCCAGGGATGACATTTTACCCTCAGTTAACACCGCTAAAACATCGAATAAAGCACAGAAAGAGTCCGTTAGGTTCATCACAAGATTCAGCAGTCATGCTGTGCAACTGCGTAAGATCTTAAAATCCAGGTGGGGGATCTTGAGACAAGACCCCATCCTGAAGAATAAGATAGGGCCTAACCCAGCGATAACCTATAGGAGAAGTACCTCTTTTAAAGACATACTGGTACCCAGCCATCTTCAGTCTGTAGAAACTAACTGGCTTAAACAATCTAAAGGGTTCCGCAAATGCGGGAACTGCAAAGCCTGTAGATACAGTAGCAATGTCACTGAGACTACCCTGGAACGAACCAAAACCACATGGAAGATTCCTAAGTTGATCAACTGTAACACTGACTTCGTGGTCTACACCATTGTGTGCCCCTGTGGTTTGTGGTACATTGGCTCTTCAACATTTCCAGTGAAGAAACGAATCCTGGAACATTGGAGGGCCATAACAAACAAAGACCATAGCTATAATACAGCCAGGCACTTCACAGACAAACATGGTGGCGACTGGACACAGGCCAGATATTTTGGCCTGGACTCAGTCAACCTGAATCCCAGAGGGGGCAACCGAATAGCAGCATTGCGCAGATTAGAATCCCGATTCATATTGCAAGCTGGCACCAAGTTCCCAGGAGGGCTGAACATGGATGAGGAATTGCATTCTCACTTATAACGCAGCCCTCAACCTGATATGCCAATAATGTGGTACCTCACGTCCCTTTACTCCCTACTGTTACCCCCCAGTTTTTAACTTAGTGTTCACTTTTTTTACCAGTTTTCCTTGTTTCAACACTTTATATACACTATAGTATATCCCATTAGACTCATGTTGTGAGAACATCTTGGTTTGTTGACACATAGGAGGTGTATGCTATTGGGACTCAAGTAATCTGTGGAATTGACAAATATTTATCTAAGTGACTTACAACAAATTATGCTGTTTACAATTTTGTGATCCTATTGTGAATTACCACAATTTACTAATCATGTGCTTTACACCCTATTTGCAGGTCACTGAGCTGAAGCGTGTCACTGGACTCACTCACCTACGATAAAGTTATTGGCACTGTGAGAGGAAGGACATCTCCGGCTATCCTCCTATCTCTTAGACACTATAGTCCCTTCATCAGATGTGGTCTCTGGCATCAGACAATATTAACTGACACAGATTGGGTACTATACCATAATTTCTAAATGTCCCCGTATTTTGGGTAACATGATGCCAAACCGTAGCGCTGGGTTTTTCCATCACCAAAGCGCATGGACTACTGTCCACTAGAGGTTGCTCCCAGCTCACTTCCTTTAGGAAAGAATATATGCGAGCAAACACTATGATATCATTCACCATTTTCACATCAGCCAGGACTGACACAATTATGTCAACAAGTCACAAATACACCAGTCTCCAATAATAATGTCCCTACGTTTATTCACTAGTAATTTACACCGAATCACTTCTATTGTACTCTACATTCCACCACTAACACTAACTATGTTTCAACATGATGTCTATTTTCGAATTTCGATTTACAAACCATTACTACTTGTAAATATTTCTTTTATGTCTATCACTTGTCACGTGATGCAGAAAAATCACCATGTTATTATTATTTAATGGGGTCAGACCCAGGTTGGGGTCAGAGGACCAAGACCACGGACGTGGTCGAAACGCATCTTTTTGTCATGCAAAAATAAACAACTTCATATACCTGAACAGTGGGCTCGTGAAGTGCTGTTTTTCACTTCGTTTCGTTTTGGAATATATTTATATATATCTATATATTCACTGAAAAAAACCACAGGTTTCAGGGACGCTATAGTTAGGCCGACATTTCACTCATACAAAACCAGGGAAATTCAGCTGTTATAGTTAGCTAAGCTAACTTTAACTGGCGCCCCCGCCATGCACTGCTGATGATGTCACATATTACATCACTCATGGCATGGTCAGTGACATCACTGATGACATCTCATATGACATCACTGATGACATCATCCAGTGACTGAGTGTTTTTTTAAAGTTTAAGAATGTTATATATAAATATATACGCCAAGGTGTATTGAAGAATGAGTGGGTGTATGAGTGTCTGAAAGGAATATTTAGTGGGTGCGTTACTGACTGTATAAGTGAGTGATTAAACATGTCTTAGTGAATGCAAGGGTGAATGACTAATCTGTGTGAATGTCTGTATCAGTCTGTCAGTTGGTGTGTAAGTGGCTGCATGAATTGGTGAGTACCTACATGAGTGTTTATATGGGTTAATGATTGGTTGTCTGAGTACCTGTATGGGTTCCTGAGTGTCTGTGTGGGTGGGTGGGGGTGTGTGACTCATGCATGGATGTGTGAGTGGGTGATTCACTGGGTATATGGATTCATGAGTGCATCTGCGAGGGGCTGTATGGGTGAGTGAGTGTGTGTATGACTGTGTTGATGAGTGAATGAATGTCTCAGTGGTATCTGTGTGAGTACCTAAGTGACTATATGTGAGAGTGAGTGATTGTGAGAGTGGGTGTATGGGTGAGTGTGTGCTTGTGCCAGTGATTGTAGAAGAGAGTAAGTATGTGTTAGTATCTTTATGAATAAGTGAGATGATGTGTATATCTGTATAGGTGAGTAAATGGCAGTGTGATTGATTCTTTGGGTGACCGACTAGGTGCGTGAGTAACTCTAAGGGTGAGTGGCAGTGGGTGAGTGTATGTATGGGTATGAGTGCATATATCAGTGGCTATATTGATGAGTGACTATGTGAATGAGTGACTGTATGGGTGAGTGAGTGGATGAGTGTGAAGACCTATGAATCAGTGAGTGTGTATGTACTAACTGGTATTGGTGTGTCTATAGTTTCGAGCATGGTAGTCTGTATTTTAGATTGGGTGTATGAAAGGTTATATTAGGGTGTGAGGAGGTGCATCAGATATTAAGTGGATGATGTAATCAGTGATGTCATTTGAGATGTCATCAGTGATGTCATCAGTGATGTCACTGACCATGTCATTAGTGATGCAATATGTGACTTCATCACCAGTGCATTGCGGGGGCGCAAGTTATAGTTAGCTCAGCTAACTATAACGGCTGAATTTCTCTGGTTTTGTATGAGTGAAATATCAGCCTAACTATAAGGTCCCTGAAACCTGTGGGCATGGCCTCACATTGGAGGCCACAGGGAGAGCCCCAAATGCCCCCGCAGTCCCTGTCGGCTCTCCGCCCCCTGCTGGAGCCGGCATTGCTTTTGGACAAAGGGAGCTGCAAATATGCAGCTCCCTTCGTCCAAAAGCAATTCTGCTACCCTTCATGGAAGTGAGAGCAGTTTTCCTGCTCTCGCTTCCATGAAGCGAAGCAGAAGTTTTTTATTGCAGGGTGGGAGCAGTGCTCCCACCATGCCATAGCAAACTGCAATGTCCCAGGTGTGGGCACCCCGGGACATTGCTGGAGCCGGCCTGGGGAGTGGAGGTCACCAGGGTCAAGGAGGGCTCCTGGAGGGGGGCCGCGCAGTCCCCTCCCAGCATTTGCACAGCCCCGGGGAGGTGGTGGTCCCTGGGGCCAGGGGTCTGCTACGGACCCCCATATTTTAATAGATCAATGCCCCGGGAGGTGGTGGTCCCTGGGGCAGTGTTGGGGGGTCAGGAGCCCCCCACTCTTAAATTAAAAAATTGTAGCCTGAAGGAGGTAGTGGTCCCCGGGGCTTGGGGGGGTCTGTGAGGCCCCCACCCATAAATATTCAATGCCTGTGGAGGTGGTGGTCCCCGGGGCAGTGTGGGGGAAGGAGACCCTCCCCACGCATTTAAAGACTAAAACCCCGGGGAAGTGGCAGTCCCCGGGGCTTGGGACTGCGCTGCCTCACTCCCAGCATTTGCACAGCCCCGGGAGTGTGGTGGTCCCGGGGTCTGCTACCAACACTTGTATTTGAATATAATAATGCCCCGGGGAGGTAGTGGTCCCTGGGGCAGTGTGGGGGGGAGCCCTCCACAGGTAAATTAAAAAATTGAAGCCCCAGGGAGGTGGTGATCCCCGGGGCTGCATGGGGCATGAGCCCCCCGCATTTAAAGACTAAAACCCCGGGAAGGTGGCGGTCCCCGGGGCTTGGGGAGATCCGTGAGGCCCTCCACCCATAAATATTCAATGCCCCGTGGAAGTGGTGGTCCCCAGGGCAGCGTGGGGGGCAGGAGCCGGTTGACGAATCTTCACAAAATTTTCAAAACTAATGGCCCGCTCCGATCAGCTCCTGTCTTGAAAGTTTGGGGGTGATTCGTCAAGCAGGGGCCGAGAAAAAAGGGGGGTCCCAAAACGCGTTTTCTCAATGTTAATTTCCATAGGAAATTTTGGAACAGGCTACAGCCCGAACTGATGAATGAATGACACCAAATTTGGCAAAAAGGTAGCTCTTGTTTCAGAAAGTGACCTTTTTTTTTAAATGGTGTAAATCCGTTCAGTAGTTACAGAGAAATTCAAGAAATAAAAATATCGATATCTGAGCACCAAGGAAAATTTGCGACTCCTCCCGAGCACGAGCTGACTTCTGATTGGCTGCCAACACTCCAAACCAGGACGTGTTGGCAGCCATCTTGTGACAGAAAAAAAAGATGAAAAACAAGAAAAGGGGGCAGGGTTGAAACACCCTGAACCCCTAGGCCTGCTCAGGGTAAAAAAAAATTTTTTTATTTTTTAAAATGCCCGAATTCGCGCTGGGTGCGAGAATCCGGCCGAGAAAACAAAAAAAAAATGAAGCGGGGCTCCCGCGCTTCTTTATTGTTAAGCCCCCGGGTGGGCCGGGTCCCGGGGGCAATGCGGAATTATATAGCGGGGGTCTGTGGGGCCCCCACAGCACCGGGGACCGCCACCTCCCCGGAGCTTCATACATAATGTGCGGGAGGGCAAGCACCCCCCCCGCAGCCCCAGGAACCACCACCTCCCTGGGGCAATCTGTAAATATGGGCAGGGGGCCTCGTGGGCCCCCCCAAGCCCCGGGGACTGCTACCTCCCCGGGGCTTTGCTAAATAATTAGTGTGGAGGGGCTCAAGCCCCCCCACACTGCCCCAGGGACCACCACCTCCCTGGGGTACTGTTTATTTAAATACGGGGGTCTGTTGTGGACCCCCGGGGACCACCACCTCCACGGAGCTATCTTAACCTTGGGAGGGGGCTGCGCGAACCCCCTCCTGGAGGCCTTGATGGCCCTGGGGACCGCCACCCTGCAGGGCTGGCTCCTGCAATGTCCCGGGGTGCCCACCCCCGGGACATTGCCATTTGCTATGACAGGGCCAGAGCAAGGCTCCCGCCCTGTCATAGCAAACCCTGCTTTGCTTTTGAGTATGGGGAGCTGCATGTTAGCAGCTCCCCTTGCCCAAAAGCAATGCTGGCTCCCGCAGGAGGCGGGTAGCCGGTAGGGACCATGGGGGCATTGGGGCTCCCCCCACGGTCCCCAACACTGAGAGCTGGCCCCGGGGTATGGGTCCCCAGGGCCAGAAGTGGCCCATGAGGGGGGCCACTCAGCCCCCTCCCCATTAATAAAAAAAAGCAGAAGGCCGGCCCCGGGGGATGGGGTCCCCGGGGCCATAATTGGCCAGAGGAGGGGGGCCACGCGGCACCCTTCAAATTTATTAAATAAAAAAAACAAGTCTGGCCATGCCCCGGGGGAGGGGGTCCCCGGGGCCGAAATTGGCCTCGGGAGGGGGATGGGGTCCCCAGGGCCAAAAACATATTGAAAGAAGGGGGCCACACAGCCCCCCTTCAAAGAATTCTTTTTTTTTTTTTTAAACCGGCATCTCGCTGGAGGCCCCGCCCCCTCTCTGCACCACTCTGCAAACGCGCCCCCTAACATGTTCTAAGTTGGGGAATTAAGGGGCTGATTACGATGGCGGGCGGAAAACCATCCCAACCGCTGTGTTAGCGGAAATTAACCATCCGCATGTACCGCGGGAAAACCGGCGGCCAGATTAGGATGAACCGCCAGAAAACTCCGACCACGGCAGACGGATTCCACGAAAGACCGCCGAGAGCGTGCGGAGCAGGTGAAAATCCATTTGCGGTGGTCGGATTTGCTGCAGAAAGACCCAAAACCACCGCACGGCCAGCGGATTGACCGCACGTTAAATTAGGATACCATTGCGGTGACAGCGGAACGATCCGCTGTATCCAACTGCCGTGATCGCAACTATATATGAATGGGAGACCCGGCGGAAGGGCTGTTGTATTCCGACCACCGCGGTCGCTCTGGAACAGTAATGGCGGTCGACAAAAAAAACACACAACAAGGCTACCAAGTGTACCCATTAACCTGGCTCAGCCTCAAAAAACACCTAACACGCCCCAATGACACATCCCCATGGCAAGTAAAAAAATACAAATCCCAGGTCAACCCACACTACACACCTGACATTAATACTCCACTAAGACACACCCACATAGCTAAGTATAAAACCAGCCCCTTCCCTGAGCAGAATCCTTTGCTCAACTCCACTACTGAAGGAACCAACCCCACAGCACAAAGGAGAGGCAAATCACCACACATCTCACCAGCACAACCACACACACACGCACACACACCACACACATCACCACCACCACCTTCACAACTACACCTTTCACACATTTGCACAACATGTCACAGAAGAAAATGCCCAAAGTCACTGACAATGAGTTGTCAGTGATAGTAGATGAGGTAATCAGAGTAGAACCACATTTGTTTGGAAACCTGGTCCAACAGACACCATTAGCCACCAGAACGCAAATGTGGGCAAGGATAGTCAGCAAGGTCAATGCAGTAGGGACCATCCCGCGCTCCAAGAAGGAGATCATGAAGTGGTGGCATGACCGAAAGAGAAGAACAACAAGAACCGTGAGCTGGCTCAGAAGACTGGCGGTGGCCCTCCCATTCCACCAAGAACATTCACCGTATGGGAGGAGAAGGTGCTTGGCATACTGCATCCAGAGAGTCTCACAGGAACACCCGGGGGAGTGGAGGCTGGTAAGTACCAACAAGTGTCTACCATAAGAATGTCATGTACTGTCTTGCACAACTACAAAGTGACACCTCCCAGGCCCAAATGCATTCATGTGCACCACACTCTCCCCAACAGTTGTCTCACAGATCCAACATTCCCTCCCTCTGATTCACCCCAAAGGTAGCTAGTAACATTACCATGGGGGCATGTGTACAGGCAGCCAGCACTACAACTCCCACCAGGCCCCCCTGTCCCAAAGCTGAGCCAGATGGTACACTCCACCCCACACTCACAACCATGTGGCAGCCATTGTATTTCACTCATCAAACTTACAGGTAGGTAGCCATCTCATGCTCTCCTGTCCCACCCCTAAGCAGGATGGAACACTCCCCCATCCAAGAGCCATGTGTAGCCATTCCCTTCCTCTGTTCCACTTCACAGGGAGGCAGCCATCTCAACAGGGAGGGGTGTTCGTGGATAGGCAGCCAGCACTACAACTCCCACCAGGCACCCTTGTCCTACAGCCCAGCAGGATGGAACACTCCCCCCCAACCATGTGGCAGCCATTGCATTTCACTCATCAAACTAACAGGTAGGTAGCCATCTTCACAGGGAGGGGTGTTTGTGGATAGGCAGCCAGCACTACATCTCCCACCAGGCACCCTTGTCCCACAGCCCAGCAGGATGGAACACTCCCACCCCAACTGTGTGGCAGCCATTGCATTTCACTCATCAAACTAACAGGTAGGTAGCCATCTTCACAGGGAGGGGTGTTTGTGGATAGGCAGCCAGCACTACAACTCCCACCAGGCCCCCCTGTCCCAAAGCTTAGCCAGATGGCACACTCCACCCCACACCCACAACCATGTGGCAGCCATTGTATTTCACTCATCAAACTTACAGGTAGGTAGCCATCTTATGCTCTCTTGTCCCACCCCTGAGCAGGATGGAACACTCTCCCATCCAAGAGCCATGTGTAGCCATTCCCTTCCTCTGTTCCACTTCACAGGGAGGCAGCCATCTCAACAGGGAGGGGTGTTCGTGGATAGGCAGCCAGCACTACAACTCCCACCAGGTACCCTTGTCCCACAGCCCAGCAGGATGGAACACTCCCCCCCAACCGTGTGGCATCTAGAGTCTCACAGGAATACCCGGGGGAGTGGAGGCTGGTAAGTACCAACAAGTGTCTACCATAACAATGCCATGTACTGTCTTGCACAACTACAAAGCGACACCTCCTAGGCCCAAATGCATTCATGTGCACCACACTCTCCCCAACAGTTGTCTCACAGATCCAACATTCCCTCCCTCTGATTCACCCCAAAGGTAGCTAGCAACATTACCATGGGGGCATGTGTACAGGCAGCCAGCACTACAACTCCCACCAGGCCCCCCTGTCCCAAAGCTGAGCATGATGGAGCACTACCCACACCCACAAAGAAAGTGGTAGCCATTGCATAGCCCCATCAAACTCACAGGTAGGTAGCCATCTTATGCTCTCTTGTCCCACCCCTGAGCAGGATGGAACACTCCCCCATCCAAGAGCCATGTGCAGCCCATTCCCTTCCTCTGCTCCACTTCACAGGGAGGTAGCCATCTTAACAGGGAGGGTGGTTTGTGCTTTGGAAGCCAGGACTAAAACTCCCACCAGGCCCTCTTGTCCCACAGCAGAGCAGTATGGAACCCCCCCTCCCAAACATGTGGCAGCAATTCACCTCAACTGTGTCACAGAACAGGTAGGTAGACAGTGCATGCACCCTGCCATTACTCTCAAAAAGCATGGAGCAAATTACAAAACTAGCCCTCACATGTCAGCCAACTTGGCATAGATCCAATTGCCACTTCCAGTGTGCAGATAGAAATGTGTATGTAACTGTCACAGAAATTTCAGTTTGACTCACCAAATCACATGTTGAAGAAATTCAGGGCACAATCATGCACAGCACTGATTGCTATGTGTAAGTGCCATGGGGGCAGAGCATCAAGGCACATATGAACACAAAACATGCATGGTCAGTTATAAAAAGAAAGTAAAGTACATGCAATGACAAAGGAATGCTTTAGATTACAATGGCTCGTTCATGCTCAGATGTAACGTCTTCCATGCAGAGCAAACCGAAAAGACGCTTCACATAAAGTTGTTGTGCTTCTAGCTGTCAGATGAGGACATATCCTTGTAATGACACAATCTGTACTTTGAACATGGGATCTATTGACATGTCACACCATGGACAAGTAATGTATGTACATCAACATTATGTCATGATGCTCAGTATCTTGCAGTCATACCACGTGATTGCAATGTAAACTGTGTGGTGTATCACATGTAACATCCAAACGTCTAACACCCAGTGTGTGGGGTGCCCTTCAATGACCATTTCACCTCTGTTCAACAGGAGATCAACAATTGATAGCTGCAGATGACAACACCGACCTGCAGAGCCAGTCTCCCCCCCGGAACATGGACCCTCGGATGCAGACTCACCAAGTTCATCGGATGCGGAGGCCGAACCTGGCCCATCAGGACTGCCAGGGCACACCACGTCCCAGGCCCCCACTGTCCCCACCACCACCACCTCAGCAACAACAACCACGCTGATCCCCGCTGCAACAACCTGTGCCACCTCAACCACCATCACCACCAGTGCTGCCTGCAACACTCTCCCTGCCTCAGAGGATACCAACGCCACCCCACAATCAGAGGAGGGCAGGGAGAGTCTGCGGGTGTGTCGAATGGTAACGCCACAGGTCCGGGACAGCAGGGCAGGTGGTAGGTCAACTGGGGGACAAAATCGACAGGACACTGGGACCAAAGCCATGGCCAACATCGCCAGAATCCTTGGGGCATATGAAGAAAGCCAGGGATACATGGGCCAGGGTCTGGAAGATCTGCATGAGCTCCGCCTGCTGGTGAGGTCCTTGGACACATGTATGGGCCAAATTGTGGACCTCTTGGGCCAGCTTGTGGGGGTTCTGAGGGACAGTCTTGTGGCCCAAAGGACAGCTCAACCTCCCTCCAGTGGCCTGCAGGTTGATACTCCCACCACCTCATCTGCGGCCACAGAGAGGGTTGAGCTGGAACTGGATGACTCCTCAGACCCCGCTGAGCCCGCAGCAGAGGCCCCTCCTGGAAAAGGCAAAAGGGGCCGTCCGAGAAACACCACAGGAGGATCCTGTGGCAAACCACCAGCCAAACGCAGGTCTCTTCACCTTGACATTGACTATGTGGACTATCCTTGCCCACACTGCCATGTTGATGGCAGGTGTCTGTTGAACTGGGTCACCTCATCAATGTGGTGACTACTCTTTTGTCTCGTTTACCATCACTGACAACTCATTAATTCACCTAGCACCATTTTCTCATACATCACTTGTCTGTCACAAACACCCTTTGTAAATAAACACTCCTTACACACCTATGTCTTTGTGTCAGCTCCATGTTTATCACAGGATGTACAATGTTGACTCTGATTCCAATGTACCAGAAGCTCTGATTGTGACGAGGCATTGAGAGGTTGAAGGGACCTAGAAAGACTCAAGAGAACGACATTAACTTGTTAGGTGATGCCATCACAGCCAGTACACAACACTAGTCATCAAGCTACACAACCCAGCACACATTACAATGAGAAACAACACCAACATAGACGTAATGTGGCTGGTCATGGTTACGCTGTGCCACAAACATCAGCCATCAGCACAGAGCCAACAACAGGCAGCAGTTAAAAAGGTCCCCTAGGCTTTTTCACTACCATCAAAGACAGCAGACAATGGCACTGTTGTACAATGTCACTCACACTCAAGGGAAGTAGCGGTTGATGAGCTGTTGATGCAGGTCGACACCTTCCTCCTCTCCACTATCCTCCTCACTGGACATGTGTGGGTTTGCAGGCGGGGGCATCTGCTGCTCATCATCGTCCAGGATCAGGGGGATCTCCTTGCGCAATGCCAGGTTGTGGAGCATGCAGCATGCAACTACGATCTGACACACCTTTTGGGGAGAGTACATCAGTGCCCCTCTGGTCCTGTCCAGGCACCGAAATCGAGACTTCAGAAGCCCAAAAGTACGCTCCACCACACGACGTGTCCTCCCATGGCCCTCATTGTAGCGGGCTTCACCCGGGGTCCTGGGATTCCTCAGTGGGCTCAGCAACCAAGGCCGGTTGGGATATGCAGAGTCACCTAGGTGTGAGATACACAGACCAACTTAGTAATATAACTGTGTCAGAGGACATCATGTCACACACACAGCACGCTACTTGACTCTGCGTACTCACCCACAATCCACGCACGCTCCGGATGCAGATTTGCCATAAGCTGTGGTACGATGCTGTTACGCAGGATGTAGAAGTCATGGGCTGATCCCGGGAATTTGGCACAGACATGGGAGATAATCATATCCGCCTGGCATACCACTTGCACATTGATTGAATGGGAATGCTTCCTGTTCCTGTAGATGTGCTCACATGCCTGTAGTGGAACCAGGCCAACATGTGTGCAGTCAATGGCACCAACAACATTAGGGATGTGGGCAAGGTCATAAAAATCCCCCTTCACAGCTGCCAATTCATGCCTCCTGGGGAAACGGATGTAGCTGTCCTTGTAGGTCATCATAGCAAACAGGACATCACGTAGCACCATGCTGAACATTGGTTGAGACATCCCACCTGCGCTGGCCACCGTGTACTGGAATGAACCAGTTGCAAAAAAATGCAGGGCTGCCATCACCTTACATGTTGGTGTCAAAGCAGTTGGATAGGTTCTACGAGGCCTCAGATGGGGCTCCAACTGAGCACATAGATCCTGAAGGGTAGGTCGATCCAAACGGAATTTCCGTATGATGTCCACATCCTCCAAGTCCACAAGCAATGTGAATGGATGATGCACATTTGGTCGCCTCCTAGGTAGGATGAAAGGGGACACATGTCAATTCAATTCCCCTCTGAGATGCGTCCAACATGATCTAAAGTAGTTGTACACGTGTCCAGTATTCACACAGTGAGTACCCCCAAAACAGATTCAGACTATGTGAATGCCAAAAGGTACATTCCTACATCTTGTGTCACCAGCCCTGGGAGCAGTTGACACAGCACATGTCTGAAACAGCAACACTGCTGGCTTCTACGTAGCTGCTGTACCTGCCACACCTTCTTGCATAATTCGGACAGGGCACACATTACCAACACAATGAGCACAGTGTGTGCTTAAAGATCAAGTATCAACATGAGCACAGCAATCTACACAGTGAAATATGCACATTATGTAGTCAGTCCTTCATCACTGTGGGTTGCTCAGCCATCTTACACATTGACATGTGTACATATTTGAGAGTGCATCACACAACAGATCTGCGTAGATGCACAACAACATCATAAGTGACATGTGAGGGAGTGTTCTGTGCACTGTCATGGCATGTGTAGTCATCAGTGAGTTAAATGTCACTCTAGCATTGAATTACACTATCTGGTGGCATGATTCATAGTAAGTGTCTACTGTTCAATGCTGAGAACTGGCCATTGCCATTGCTACAGCATGATGTGTCCATAGGTGCCGTAAGCGTGCACTGCCACCGCAATTACGGCCATAGGCACCAAGGTAAAGATGCCAAATCGCGGGAGCAACCGCATGGCCCCTGCGGTGTGGCACCGCCAATGCCCATGCCCCTACAGCCAATGTGAACCGCAATCGCGGTAGTGAAATGCACTTTTGAAACCTGCAGTAGGTGTGCACCGCCACCGCAATCACGGCCATTGGCACCAATGTAAAGATGACAATTTGCGGTAGCAATCGCCTGGCCCCTGCGGTGTGGCACCGCCAATGCCCATGCCCCTACAGCCAATGGGAACCGCAATCGCGGTAGACAAATGCATTTTTGAAAATCGTGGTAGGCGTGCTCTGCTACCGCGGGGCCGGTCATTGGATGCAATTGAAAGATGCACGATTGCGGTAGTGACCACCTGGGCCCCGTGGTGTGACACAGCCAATGCCCATGCCCGTTCAGCCAATGAGAACCGCATTCATGGTAGTGAAATACAATTTTGAAAATCGCGGTAGGCGTGCTCTGCTACCACGGGGCCGGTCATTGGTTACATTTGGAAACATCTGATCTGGAACACCAATTGCAGCATCTGACTACCACTGAAACAACCCCAGGGGGCTATATATGTCTGTCAGAGAGCCACACATTTCCACTGCATCCAGACACTGCTGCCTGCCATTCTTCATCCCCAACTGCTGCTGTTCCTGTCTCCTGGACCCAGTGATGGCGAGAACTGAGAACATCAGGGCCCATCCCTTCACCACAGAGGAGCTGGAGGTCCTGGTGGACGAGGTGCTTTCACAGTATGGGAGGCTATATGGTGCTCCTGATGTACTGGTAAGTGTTCCAGAGTGAAAGTTGGCAAGTGCAAAGAGTGCACACATGAAGTTGATCTGCTGTAGCATGTGCCTGTGAGTGCAAGTTTGTGTGATATACTGCCAAGCATGCTGACTGCATGTCAATGTATTTTGTAGCCTATTTTCCACAGATCCATGGCTGCATTTCAGGATGGGAGGGACATACAGTGTTTTTGCAGACATACAGTCACACTGCTGGTTTGGAAAGTGAAAGTCAGAACAGACATTGCCTGTGCTAATGGATGTCAGCGTCCATGAGCTTTTAACATGTTCATTTGTGACATTACAAATGTGTATCGTCCAGAGGGTACTGAAGGATGTGTGTCCATTTTTAATATTACCACCATGGATATGTCAGCATCATGCACAAGATTGAAATGCCTGAGGGTGACACTCTTGGTGGAAATGCACCGATGACACATCATATTAATGTACTACTGAAACATCCTCCTTCCCTTGTTTTCATTATGTGTACTGACTCACATGTGTAGGCACTGTTTGCCCTCTCATATTGTACATGCATGTGAATGTCCTGATGGCCCACGTTTAACCTCAGTGTGAGTCCCCCTGGCCTGCACAGATACTGCCCAATTTGCCTGGGACACATCAGTAAATGGACAGAGTGAGACATATGTGTTGTCTGCCACCCTATTCATCAATGTTCTGTCTTAGGCCTGTGGATTGCACAAGACAGACCTTATGAGAAGGGTGTGAGAATGTAAGATCATGTCCCTAAATGTGACCTCCATGACACAGTGATCTGAACACATCTGTATAGCTCTGCTAAGTTTGTGCATGCTCCTGTACTGAGACACAGTGGTACATGACCCAGTGACACTGAAACTTCCTCTTCTTGTCTCCCATGCCTGCAGCTTAAAGTCCGCCAGTGTAAGACCTTATGGAGGGCCATTGCACGCAAGGTGCGGGCTCTGGGTGTCTCCAACCGACGGCACACACACTGTCATAAGAGGTGGGATGACATCTGCCGGCTGAGCAAAAACGTGGCAGAGATGACGCTGGGGCTGCTCCCTTGGACTGGCAGGTTGGCGCGCAGGAGCAAGTTGGGGGTGAGTATTCTGCGAAGGGTGACTTGGGTGTGAGTGACTGCATGTATCCCAAGCCTGAGCCAGTGCGGAGCTCTGTGATGTTTCTAGTGTGATGCAATGGCTTGTAAGTGGGCTCTGTGTTGAGTGCAGCTGTCATGCATTTTTGCTACCTGTACTTTCTCATGTGTTTTGGATAATGGCCATTGTCATTGCAAGATGAGATGTGGCCTTCTGACATCTGCTGCATTATGGGTGTCATAGACATCACCGGGAAGTGTACAGCAGTGTGCCTCATCTTAGTGTGCTTTCTTCGATGTGTGCAGTGCCTCACTTCGAAATTGTGAGGACTACACATCTGACACCAATGTGCAACGGTCATTGTGCTTCAAGGCACAACATGGTGGACATCTGTAGCTCATGGCCATTGTATGAGGACATTCTTGAGTCAGTATCTGTGTTGGCCCCTTAAAGTGACTCTGTATGTGACTGTGACATCATGTTGAGATGTACATCTATCTCACCTACAGACACGTAGGTATGCTCACAGTAATCAGTATGTCAGGTTGCCAGGAGGCACGGGTCAGCTATTTGGCTGTGTGAAGGTCACCTGGGTCATTGATGACAACTATGCATGTTTCCATGCATCTTCATAAGTTTTGCATTAAGGTTGCACCTGCAGACTGCACAGGGTGGTGTGCAACATGGGGCTATCATGTTCTAGTTTTGTGCTTTGCTTGCATGTGATGTTTGTGAGTATGGCACCATACTGAACCTACGTCTCTGTCTTTTGCAGCATCTACCGAGGGCACAGAAGGACAGGGGACAGACACCAGTGGTGAGTCATCTGGCACGACTGCTACACATGAGCACACTGACACTGATGTGACCAGCGCCTCGGAGGGGGACAGGAGTGCCCTTGAAAAATCACACCCAGAAACACTAACCTCAACATCATCTGACTCCAGCGGTGACTCCTCGATGTTGGCGGACACAGGGAGTGGGAAATCGGCCTCTTCTTCCACCACACATCGTCCAGTGCCTACCCTCCCGGCTACTACCACTAGTGCTGCCCGTGCCCGCAGCAGTAAGAAGGGTAGAGTGTCCTTCCCCCAGGCACCGCTGCCCCTGCACCTGTCTCCCCTGCTGCCCTCAGTGTTGAGGCGGTGGACCTTTTGCGCCAGCTGTGTGTGGGTCAGACTACTCTCCTGAATGCATTCCAGGATCATGACAAGAAGTTGGCACAGGTAGTTGCCTTCATGGAGGGGATTCATTCTGACATGGGTGGGCTACACAGAACTGTCCAGTCTTTGTCCTCCACAGTGACGGCAGCCATTCAGTTGTCACAGGCTCAGAGTCCAGCTCCAGTCCCTTCGGCAACCACCCTGCCAGTGGCAACATCTGATGAGAGTGACCACACACCACAGCCCTCAGGCTCCAAGTACTCAACACGCAGCACACAACAGCAGCACTCCAAGCAGACCAGAGCACAGACACCATCCCCAAAACAAAAACCAGGCACACAGGAGCGCTAAGGCAAAAGCCCTTCAGGTGACACTCTGGGCCTCAGGCTCACATGCATCCAAATCAGCCCCATCCAAGGACACTCCCATCCCCAAACCTGCTCCCAAAGACAAACACACAGTTGCCCTGCCTGCTGTGAAGCTGGTGCCTGCAAAGAGTCCGCAGAAACAGATCTCCAAGGCAGGTTCACCCACAACATCAACTCCCACCCACACCCCTGTGAAGCTGGGACAGGAGAGCAATGTTGGGGGTTCACCTGGTCAACAGGAGATGGAGGGGAAAAGGCAAGGCCAGCCCAAGCGTAACACCAGATCCAGCAAATCCCCACAGGGAGAGCCACCTGCATGTGATGCACCTTTGGTGGGGAGTGAGTCTGTTGTGCCCGCCCCACTTCCCACTCCTACCAAGACAATTCTTACCTATCGAATCCCCAAGAAGTGGAAAGGCAGCCCTCCACATTCTCCCACACACTGTGTCTCATGGCAGCATGTCTCCGCCTCCCCATGCCACCATGCCACCCAGTCTAAGCAGCCCTCCGGCTCACAAAGCCACTGATGCCTCTACCTCAGCTGCTCCTCTCTCTCCCAGGTCCAGTCCTTCAACTGGCCCTGACAATCAGCCACCTCCCAGTTCAACTGACAGCCAGGTCTGAGGCAAAGTCCCCCTCCCAAACCCATCTCTCCCACAGCGGTGCCTGGACTGCCCATTTGTGTCCCCCGAGCTGTGGTGAGTCCCATGGCAGTGTACGGTGTTACCCATTCCCTGTGCAGGTTCTCATGCACACATGTACATACTTTGAACTATGGACTGGCCACTGGCCTTGCTGTTTGTCACTTTGGATGCCCATTCCCTGTGCAGGTTCTCATGCACACATGTACATACTTTGAACTATGGACTGGCCACTGGCCTTGCTGTTTGTCACTTTGGATGCCCATTCCCTATGCAGGTTCTCATGCACACATGTACATACTTTGAACTATGGACTGGCCACTGGCCTTGCTGTTTGTCACTTTGGATGCCCATTCCCTGTGCAGGTTCTCATGCACACATGTACATACTTTGAACTATGGACTGGACACTGGCCTTGCTGGTTGTCACTTTGGATGCCCATTCCCTGTGCAGGTTCTCATGCACACATGTACATACTTTGAACTATGAACTGGCCACTGGCCTTGCTGTTTTATATTTTTGATGCCTATCTGGGTAATATGTAATAAAGACAGTTACTCCTGTTGTCTGCTCTGTCAGTGTCCTTGCTAAATGAAATGTGTTCTGGATGGGTATGGTTGCATGTGACACATGCTCTGGATGCTACTTTAACATTGCAAATTGCTTGTTTTACTTTTTCTGAGTTTGCCAGAGGTGAAAGGCACTTTTGTTCTTGTTGACTCTGAGGATTGAGGGTGCAAAGATGGGTGTTTGTGATGATCTACTGTTATCCTAATCATTCTAGGGTCATGTTTTCTAAATTGTACACATGTCATGTTATGCTGCAATACCACAACAGAGGTAAATCCTATCCACAGGATTACTTGCGGGGTGGCCAGGGTCCTTCATATCAGTGTGATCTTTCTTGATGTGTGTACAGCAGTGCTGATGTGTGGTCATCTTGTGTAGGCCTGTCTTCCTAGCCACATGGCTACATTTGGATATGTGAACTTGAGTGGTCATACAGTGTGGATGGGCTGTCATTGTCAGTAGTGTTGATATGTGTGTGCCCCTGCTATGCCAACTGCACACATGTATGATCCAGGTAATGAGTGTCTGTTTGTTTCAATTGTCTGCCATGTGCTTCAGATTGTGGGCACATGTAGGAGTTGTAATTTGGGCACTGTGACGTGTGTTGGTTTGTCCTTGCACTCCTGGGGGACACCTACTTGTTGTTGCTGCCAGTTGTGAGTATGCAGAGTGTGTGACTGCCAAGTATGTGTTGTGTTTTGTTGATCAGCCATGTGTCTTGTTACTGTTTGTGCTCACTGTGCAGACCTGCTCAGCCACACTGACATTATTTTTGAGTTTTCTCATGCATTGCTGTCACTTGACCCATTTTTGGCTCCATGATGGTATGTGGTATGTGGAGTCATGCCATCCCCTATATGTGCTTCTGATGCCTACACATTGTGGGTAACTCCTCTATGTGTTTGTTTTCTGTGCACTCCTCACCTGTCCACTACTGACGTACACACCACTTCAATCTCATGTCTTCCACCCCATGGCTTGCCAGTGTGTGAGCCTCCCCACCACTTCATAGTGTGACACTATGCTGTGTGAGGCTGAACTGTGTACAGGACCAACGTGACACTCAGGACAGTTTCCAAATTGGTTATGTGCCATTTTCTTCTACTGGTTTGCTGTCATGGTTGCTCATGTGCAGTGCATATGTTTGAGCAGCACAGTCCTCTAGTCATGTTGTTTGCATCTGGGTTTCCCTGAGTTGTGCATCTGTGGGTGATGGGTAAGCTGTATGTGTGTTTGCTGAGGTTCTGCTACCCTTCCTGAGTGTGAAGTAATGTTTGTGCTGTGATGATTTGTGTTGTGGGAGTTCATGGTGTGGCACTCAGATATGTGTGCTACTGGTTTGGTTGTTGTGCACACACTGCTTGGTGTGCATGCAGTGCTGTCAGTGTATGTTGCCTTGTACTTGCCTAGTGTGCATCCCCCTGATGTCCAGCTGAGTTTGCAATGTGATGGATTGGTCTGTGCATCTGTTGTGTGTTTGTTGTGGATGTATGCAGTGTTTCACCTGTGTTGGATCTTTCTACTGGCAGATGCTATGTGTGTGAGGTTCTATTTGCATGACATTGTGTGTAAGTAGTTGTTGCTGTGTGATACATTCAGATGTGTGTTGCAGGTGTAGTCTGCATTACTTGTGTGTCTGTCACATGTAGCAAGGTGGATTCTTGTTCCTGAGCTTGTTTGGAGTGCACACTAGTGGTTTGTCCTCCTATTTTGGGCCGGTCACTTGTCAGGATTGTGCATGTGCATGCTTGTGGTACACTGTGACACCATGTTCACTGGATGAGTGGTGTGGTGTCTCTGTCTGTGTTAGCTGATTGTCCCATTGATCACAGTTGGTGTTCATGTGTGTTTTTTGATGATGCAATTCTTGTTTGTGTTGGGGTATAGTGTCTGTGCATTGGCCCTGAGTGGCAATGTTGTGTACTCCTGTTCTGTCTAGGGTCACATTGCCTTTCCACTGTTTGGCTGCACATGTCTGGGCTTGTTGGACTGCTGTGGATGTTGTTTGTGAGCTTTGTGTTTGACAGTTGTTTCTGTGTCAGCATTGGTTCAGGCATCCCTGAGTGTGATGTTTGTGGATGCAGCACAGGGTGTGTGATTGGTTGTCAGTGAACTCACAGGACCTTATTTGTACCATTATGTGTGTTTCTCACAGGTGTGGAGTGTTGCAGGTGTGAGGTTCTTGGGTAAGGGGCATGTGTGAATGTCCTACTTGTGTCTGACAGTCAGGGAATGTGACAATGAGCCATGTGTGTTGTGCTGATGACATGCACATGTCAAGTAAGTTGACACAGATGTGTGGCTGGTCACTGTATGACTTCAGACACTTCCTATCATTCCTGTGCCTGTGCATGGCTTGCCTTGATGTATCCCTGAGTTGTTGCACAGACGTCACTTTGGTTTAATTTCACTCACTGTGCCACCCATGTCTGATTTGTTGGCCTAAGGGTGGTGTGATATGTTCCTTCTCTTGCATGTGATGTACAGATGCTATGCGGCTTGCTCCATGGTTTTCCAGCACTAAACACTTCCCTTTTGGCTGGGCCATTTCTGGTCCTCCATTGCTGCTGACCTATGGTATGAGTATGTGGCTGGGTGTCAGTGTTGGGTGTTTGTGTGTGACTTGACAGGCAGTGTGGACAGTTCAGTGGATGTTCATAGGCAGTGTGAGTCTTCATTTTGTGATCATGCTCAGTTTGCTACACATGAGTGGGAGGTGGGTGTGAGGAGGAGGGTTGTCTTGCCCCTGAGCTTCTGCGCAGGGTGTTCCTCTTCACCCCCACCTTCCAAGTCAGGCTCCCTTGTCCTTTGGTGTGTGGGCTGCAAGGTCTGGCTATACCTGGCAGATTGATTGTGCAGGGGGGCACAGGAGGAGCACACAGCATGTTCACAGATGGTTGTGGGAGGCCTAGTGTGGGTACGGTGAAGGTGGAGCCCTGGAAACCTGCCCAGACTGCCCATGCCTGGCGCCGGCCCTGCCTACTACATTGTGCGCAGGTTTTCCCGCGTCTTCACTGCTGCAGTGACGTGACCGGGACATTGCAGTGATTTTGCGGTTGATGGGTGACCCGGATGCGGAGGGGTGAGTTTCTATCAGGTGGGACATGTTTGTGTACACTGGGGGATATGTTCCTATCCCCATCAGAGTGTCTGATGTGGACAGGAACCGTATGTCAGCACAGGAGTTGTGTGTTGTGGTTGTGTGCGGAGTTGTGTATTTGGGTACCTGCGGCGTTGTCCGCGACGGTGCATTATTTGCTGGTAGTGGATGAGGTACAGCGCCGGAAAGGCTTGTAGAGCTGGATTCATTGCGGTAAGAACTGGGTGGAGGGGACTGGGAGTCTGGTTTTGCGCTCCGCTGTCGTGATTCCGCTGTCTCTGGGTGGGTGGATTCTCCGCTGCAGTGTGATGGGCTGTTTGCGGCATTGTAATTTGTACGGCGGATGGTACGTCATTCCGCACGGCGGTGTGTCTCTATTGGCTGCCTCCGCCGCAGTGGCGAGTGCAAATTTCTGGCGGTTCGCGTCACTCCGCAGCGGATGGAAAATGGGCTATGTTTGACCATCGTAATATGGCGGGCACGAGGACCGCTGCTGGTGTGCGGAAAAAGGCATTTTCCGCCACCGCCAGCACCACAGTTGTGCCTCCGCCCGCCATCGTAATGAGCCCCCAAGTCCCCTTGAATACTGAAGGTCCCTGGGGGCCAACTAGCCCACCAGGTACCTCCAGTAAGCGCCACGCAGCTGGATTGCAGAGAGGTGATCCGAGGCCTCGCCCCTTTTTACACCACTCTGCAAACAAGCCTCTTGGCATACTGCTGGTGGGGCGATGAGGTCCTCTTGTGTCCTGAGGATCTCAGGACACAAGAGGACCTCATCCCCCGAGCAGCAGTGCACCAGGTGCCGTGTTTGCAGAGTGGTGTAAAAAGGGGGCGTGTCCTCGGAGCACTCTCAGCAATCCAGCTGTGTGGGTCTTACTGGAGGTACCTGGTGGGCTAGTTGGCCCCCAGGGACCCTCATAAGGAAAGGGGAATTCATCCCCCATCCAAGAGCGCACCAGGAGGCGTGTTTGCAGAGTGGTGGAGAAAGGGGGCATGGCCTGTGTCCACCTCTCAGCAATACCACTGTGTGGGGCTTACTGGAGGTAAGAGGTAGGCTAGTTGGCCCCTAAGGACCCCCAGCAGTGAAGGGGACTTCAATCCCCATCAAAGAGTGCGCCAGGGAGCGTGTTTGCAGAGTGGTGGGCAAAGGGGGCGTGGCCTGTTATGAGAACTTAGCAATCCTGCTGTGTGGTACTTACTGGAGGTAATAGGAGGGGTAGTTGGCCCCCAAGGATGTCCTTGGGGGCCAAGTACCCCTCTTGTTACCTCCAGTAAGTCCCACACAGTAGGATTGCTAAGACGTCTTCGGAGACCATGGCCCCTTTCTCCATCACTCTGCAAACGTGCCTCCTGGCAGACTACGGGATGGGGATGAAGTCCACTTTACTCCTGAGGGACTTTGGGGGCCAAGAAGCCCTCCTGGTACCTCCTGTAAGTCCTACGCAGCGGAATACTTGAGCGCTGGTCGGAGGCCCAGCACCCTTTCTCTACCACTCTGTAAACACGACTACTAGTTAAAGTAGCATGTTTCTGCACCTCTGACTTGGAGGTAGTTTTAATCCCCCTGCCCTATTATATACTAGGGCCTTACAGGGGAGGTCATGCCAATCACAGGGGTAGCCCAACCCATATTGTACCCTAGTGTATGTAGGTGTTTTCACTGTATTCTTAGTGTCTTTTAGCCTAGCACCGGCTCTAGGCCTGGTTAGTCAGAGTCAGTTACCACCAGTACTCGTCAGCAAAAAGTTGGGGGCACAGGATGACTTTGCAACAAGGCCTCTTTCTGCACCTCTGTTGGTTCTTTCTGCATATCTTTTGGTTCTTTCTGCACCTTCCTTTGTCTTTCTGGACTTCTGTTGCCTCTTTCTGCATTTCTCTTGCTTCTTTCTGCGCCTTTCTTCCTCTTTCTCCACATGTCCTACCTCTGTAGGCATAGTTAGAAATTAGCATTTACAAAACCTTAAAAATTCACTGAAAAACCATATATATATATATATATAAATTAGGGAAATGTTTTTTATAAAGGGTCTATGGTGGGCATTTTTAGGATATAGGGTGGTTATGGGTTACATTTTGAATGTAAGTCTTGAGCGAGCCGCCTTGATCACTACATCCTCATATACATATATATATTCACTGAAAAACCATAGGTTTCAGGCACGTTATAGTTAGAAATTAGCATTTAAAAAACCTTAGAAATTCATAGAAAAAACCATAGGTTTTAGGGAAAGTTATAGTTAGTTGGACATTTCTCTCATACAAAACCAGAGAAATTCCCCCGTTATAGTTAGTTCAGCTAACTATAACTCGCACCCCCGCAATGCACTGCAGATGACATCACATATTACATCACTCATGACATGGTCAGTGACATCACTGATGACATCTCAAATGACATCACTGATGACATCACTGATGACATCATCCAGTGACTGTGTTTCTGTAAAGTTTAAATATGTTTAATATATATAGGCCAAGGCGTATTGAAGAATGAGTGGGTGTATAAGTGTCTGAATGGAGGATTTAGTAGGTGCGTGACTGACTCTATAAGTGAGTGATTAAACGTATCTTACTGAATGCATGGGTTAGTGACTAAACTGTGTGAATGTCTGTATCCGTCTGTCTGTTGGTGTGTAAGCGGGTGCATGGGTTTGTGAATAGCTACATGAGTGTCTATATGGGTTATTGATTGGTTGTCTGAGTATCTGTATGGGTGCCTGAGTGTTTGTGTGGGTGGGGTGTGTGTGTCTCTGTGCATAGATGTGTGAGTGGGTGATTCACTGGGTGCATGGTTTCCAGAGTGCATTTGTGATGGACTGTATGGGTGGGTGAGTGTGTGTATGGGTGTGTTAGTGAGTGAATGTATATCTCAGTGGTACATGTGTGAGTAACTACATATGCTAGGCAGTATATATGTGTGTTGGAGTATATAAATGGCTATAAGTGAGACTGTGTGATTGTGAGAGTGGCTGTATGGATGAGTGTGTGCTTGTATTAGTGATTGTATAAGAGTGTAAGAATGTGCTAGTATTTGTATGAGTAAGTGAGCTGGTGTGTGTATATCTGTATATGTGAGTAAATGGCAGTGTGATTAATTATTTGCATGACTGACTAGGTGTGTGAGTACCTCTATGGATGAGTGGTGGTGTGTGAGTGTCTATATAGGTGTATGAGTGCATATGATAGTCCTGTACTGAGTGACCGTAAGTATGAGTGACTGTACGGGTGAGTGAGTGGATGTGTGTGTAGACCTAAGAATCAGTGAGTGGGTATGTAGTTATTGGTGTTGGAGTGTCTATGGTTTTGAGAATGGCAGTCTGTAATTTAGAGTGGGTGTATCAAAGGTTATATTAGGGTGTGAGAAGATGCATCAAATTATCACATGGATGATGTCATCAGTGATGTCATCAGTGATGTCATTTGAGATGGCATCAGTGATGTCATCAGTGATGTCACTGACCATGTCATGAGTGATGTAATATGTGACGTCATCAGCAGTGCATTGCAGGGGCACGAGTTATAGTTAGCTGAGCTAACTATAACGGGGGAATTTCTCTGGTTTTGTACGAGAGAAATGTCCAACTAACTATAACTTTCCCTAAATCCTATGGTTTTTTCTGTGAATTTCTAAGGTTTTTAAATGCTAATTTCTAACTATAACGTGCCTGAAACCTATGGCTTTTTCAGTGAATTTCAAAGGTTTTTTTTAAATGCTAATTTCTAACTATAACGTGTCTGAAACCTATGGTTTTTTCAGTGAATTTCAAAGGGTTTTTAAATGCTAATTTCTAACTATAACGTGTCTGAAACCTATGGTTTTTCAGTGAATTTCAAAGGTTTTTTAAATGCTAATTTCTAACTATAACGTGCCTGAAACCTATGGTTTTTTAAGTGAATTTCAAAGGTTTTTAAATGCTAGTTTCTAACTATGCCTACAGAGGTAGTACATGTGAAGAAAGAAGAAAAAACGCACAGAAATAAGCAAAAGAAATGCAGAAAGAAGCAACAGAAGTCCACAAAGACGAACAAAAGTGCAGGAAGAAGCAAGACATGTGCAGAAAGAACCAACAGAGGAGCAGAAAGAGGCCTTGTTGCAAAATCATCCTGTGCCCACAACTTTTTCAGACGGGTACTGGTGGTAACTGACTCTGACTAACCAGGCCTAGAGCCAGTGCTATGCTAAAAGACACTTAGAATATAGTGAAAACACCTACATACACTAGGGAACACTATGCGTTGGGGTACCCCTGTGATTAGCATGACCTCCTCTGTATGGCCCTAGTACATAATAGGGCAGGGGGATTAAAACTACCTCTAAGTCAGAGGTGCAGAAAGATGCTTCTTTAAGTAGTAGTCACGTTTGCAGAGTGGTGGAGAAAGGGTGCTGGGCGTCCAACCAACGCTCAGGAATTCCGCTGCGTAGGACTTACAGGAGGTACCAGGAGGGATTCTTGGCCCCCAAACTCCCTAAGGACTAAATTGGACTTCATCCCCCATCCCATAGTTTGCCACGAGGCACGTATGCAGAGTGGTAGAGAAAGGGGGCTATGGCCTCCGAAGACGTCTTAGCAATCCCACTGTGTGGGACTTACTGGAGGTAACAAAAGGGGTAGTTGGCCCCAAGGACATCCTTGGGGGCCAACTTCCCAAACTATTACCTCCAGTCAGTCCCACACAGCAGCACTGGTAAGTACTCATACCAGGCCATGCCCACTTTGCCCACCACTCTACAAACACGCTCCATGGCACGCTCTTGGATGGGGATTGAAGTCCCCTTCACTGCTGGGGGTCCTTTAGGGGCCAACTAGCCTATCTTTCACCTCCAGTAAGCCCCACACAGTGGGATTGGTGAGAGGTAGACAAAGGCCATGCCCCCTTTCTCCACCACTCTGCAAACATGCCCCCTGGCACGTTGTAAGTTGGGGGATTAAGTCCCCTTGAATCGTGAGAGTCCTTGGGGTCCAACTAGCCCACCAGGTACCTCCAGTAAGCGCCACAGAGCTGCGTTGCAGAGAGGTGTAAAAAGGGGCGTGGCCTGGACCACCTCTCTGCAACGCAGCCCTGTGGCGCATACTGGAGGTACCTGGTGGGCTAGTTCGCCCCCAGGGACCCTCCGGATTGAAGAGGAATTAATTCCTCAACTTTAAACGCGCCACGGGGCCTGTTTGCACACATGTCACCTGAAGCCCCTCCCCCTCCCTTCACCACTGTGCAAACGCACCCCGTGGTGCATTTTAAGTTGGGGGATTAAGTCCCCTTGAATCCTGAGGGTCCCTGGGGTCCAACTAGCCCACTAGGTACCTCCAGTAAGCACCACAGAGCTGCATTGCAGAGAGATGTGAAAAGGGGCATGGCCTGGACCACCTCTCTGCAACGCAGCCCTGTGGCGCTTACTGGAGGTACCTGGTGGGCTAGTTGGCCCCCAGGGACCCCCAGTATTGAAGGGGAATTAATTCCCCCATTTAAAACGCGCCACAGGGTGCGTTTGCAGAGTGTTGCTGGGAGGGGGCGGTGCCTCAGGCACAATCGCAGTCTTTTTTTTTTTTTTTTTAGAAGGGGGGCTGTGTGGCCCCCCTTCTTTTTCCTTTTTTTGGGCCCCGGGGACCCCATCCCCCGGGGCATGGCCACCTATTTTTATGTTTTTTAAGGAGGGGGGCTGCGTGGCCCCCCTCCTGAGGCCTCTATTGGCCCCGGGGACCCCATCCCCCGGGGCCGGCCTTTTTTTTTTTGGGGGGGGCCGTGTGGCCCCTCTCCCGGTCCACTTCTAGCCCCGGGGACCCCATCCCCCGGGGGGCAGGCCCTATCCGTTGGGGACCGTGGGGGAAGCCCCAATGCCCCCACAGTCCCGCCTGCTCCCCGCGTCCTGCAGGAGCCGGCATTGCTTTTCCACATGGGGAGCTGCTGATATGCAGCTCCCCGTGTGGAAAAGCAATGTGGTTTGGATTTTGGAAGAGAGAGCAGGTTTCCTGCTCTCTCTTCCAAAACCCAAACCATAGTTTGCTATGACACGACTGGAGCCGCGAGGCTCCCGCCCTGCCATAGCAAACAGCAGTGTCCCGAGGGTGGGCACCCGGGACACTGCAGGAGCCGGCCCTGGGTGGTGGCGGTCCACAGGGCCATCACGGGCTCTAAGAGGGGGGCCGCGCGGCCCCCCTCCCTTCAGTTTGAAGCCCCGGAGAGATGGTGGTCCCCAGGGCTCGGGGGTCCGTAACGGACCCCCAAATTTACATAGTTAGTGCCCAGGGGGGTGGCAGTCCCCGGGGCTTGGGGGGGCCTTGGAGGCCCCCACACATTTAAAAATTAGCTCCGGGGGGTGGCGGTCCCCGGGGCAGTGTGGGGGGGATTGGGGCCCCCCCACACATTTTTTCAGTGCCCCCGCGACCTGGCCCACCCGGGGGCTTCAATACAACGAAGCGCGGGAGCCCGTGCTTCGTTTTTTTAAAATTTTCTCGGCCGGATTCGTGCACCCAGCGCGAATTCGGCCGATTGGTTAAAAAAAATGCTTTGTTGGGACCCCCTGAGCAGGCCTAGGGGGTCAGGGTGTTTCTACCCTGCCCCCATTTCTTGTTTTTCGCGTTTGTTTTTCTCTTTTCTTGTGACTCGGTACCGAGTCACAAGATGGCTGCCAACACTTCCTGGTTTGGAGTGTTGACAGCCAATTAGAATAAAGCTCGTGGTCGGGAGGGTCCGCGGATCCTCCGTGCCTCTAGATATCGAAACTTTTATTTTTTGATTTTCTCAGCAACTACTGAACGGATTTACACCATTTAAATAAAAGGGCTCTTTCTGAACCAAGGGCTACCTTTTTGCCAAATTTGGTGTAATTCCGTTCAGCAGTTTGAGCTTTAGCCGTGTCTAAAGTTTCCTATGGGAAATTGATTTTCCGACCTCTTTTTTTTAAATTTCTCAGGAACTACTGAACAGATTTACACCATTTAACAAAAAGGGCTCTTTCTGAACAAAGGGCTACCTTTTTGCCAAATTTGGTGTAATTCCGTTCAGCAGTTCGAGCTGTAGCCGTGTCTAAAGTTTCCTATGGAAAATAAAATGGAGAAAACACGTTTTGGGACCCCCCTTTTTTCTCAGCTCCCGCTTGGCGAATCAACCCGAAACTTTTAGGATAGGAGCTGAACGGAGCGGGCCACAAGTTTTGAAAATGTCGCGAAGATTCGTCTACCGGCGCCAAAGTTATTGGGAAAAGAAAAAACGCTTTTCCTATGGAAACTAGGTCCTAACTATAACTATCTACTGGCGATCGCCAGTAGATAATATATATATATATATATATATATATGTTCACTGAAAAAACCATAGGTTTCAGGCACGTTATAGTTAGAAATTAGTATTTAAAAAACCTTACAAATTCACTGAAAAAACTATAGGTTTTAGGGACAGTTATAGTTAGTTGGACATTGCACTCGAACAAAACCCGTGAAATTCCCCCGTTATAGTTAGTTCAGGTAACTATAACTCGCGCCCCCGCAATGCACTGCTGATGACGTCACATATTACATCACTCATGACATGGTCAGTGACATCACTGATGACATCACTGATGACATCTCAAATGACATCACTGATGACATCACTGATGACATCATCCACGTGATAGAGTGGCAGACCTCCTCTCACCCTAATATAACCTTTGATACACACACTCAAAAATACAAACTGACATTTTCAAAACAATGGACATACCAATACCAGTTACAACACACCTATTCAGTAATTCCAAGATCTACACACACATCCACTCATTCACCAACAGTCCCTATACAGTCACTCATACATGTACTCACTCAACATATGTACTCATACACCTATACATCCTGTTACACACCGCCACTCATCCATAGAGTTACTCACACACATAGTCACACATGCAAACAAAGTATCAAACATCCATTTACTTGCATATACAGTTATACACACACTACCACACTTACTTCTACAGAAACTTACACATACTTACTCTCTTAAACAATCACTTATAGAAACACCTACTTATTTGTACAGGAACTCTTCCAATCTCTCACTCTCACATATACTCACTTATATACACCAATACTCACATATACTAGTTTAAAACATATGTGGTTACTCATAAAGACACTATTGAGACAGTCATTCACTCACTAACACACCCATACACATACTCATCCACCTATACAGTCCTGCACACATGCTGTCTTCAACAAATACAAACAGTGAGTCACTCATTCATGCATCTATGCACTAAGTAATACCCCCACCGAACCATACAGACACTCAGACACTCATACTGATACTCAAAAAACCAACTAATAACCCATATAGACACTCATGTAGCTACTCACCAACCCATGCAGCCACTTATACACAAAGTGAGAGACTGATACAGATATTTTCATATTTAAACATTACTCACTAACCCATGTATTCACTAAGATACACTTAGTCAGTTATACAATCAATTTTACAAAACAAAATCATCAATTTAGACACTTATATACCCATTTATTCTTCCATCGACCTTGAGATATACATATATAAAACATATTTAATTTTCAGAAAAGCACACATTCACTGGATGATGTCATCAGTGATGTCATTTGAGATGTCATCAGTGATGTCATGAGTGATGTCACTGACCATGTCATGAGTGATGTAATATGTGACGTCATCAGCAGTGCATTGCGGGCGCGCGAGTTATAGTTAGCTGAACTAACTATAAAGGGGGAATTTCTATGGTTTTGTACGAGTTAAATGTCCAACTAACTATAACGCCCCTGAAACCTATGGTTTTTTCAGTGAATTTCTAAGGTTTTTTAAATGCTAATTTCTAACTATAACGTGCCTGAAACCTATGGTTTTTTCAGTGAATTTCTAAGGTTTTTTAAATGCTAATTTCTAACTATAACGTGCCTGAAACCTATGTTTTTTTCAGTGAATATATATATATTTATTATACTATGTATACATGTGAAAATGTCTCGATCCCCTGTTTGCCTCGGTGGCAGGGAAAAAATGGGTGGAACTGACGTCAGCACGCCGACGAGGTTCTCTTATGGCTCCGATGACGTCATACGGTGTCGCGAGCGGAGCCGTGCTATTATGACGTCCTCGTTGACGTGGGAGAGCTAGGAAAGAATTTCCGTGGAATGCTGGTGCAGGGGATATTCACCTAAGTGTTCAGGCTAGTCCTTTGGGAGCAACTGTTTATGTTGCCACTCCAGAAACCGAAACCAGTGATCCGAGGGCAGAGGCCCTGCAGATGGCACACGAGGTGGGGTGCCCAGTCGTGTGCACCGGCGGGGCAGCGAAGTGACAAGCACCCTAACCCACAAAAAGGTAACGAGGGCACTGAATAACACAGGATCTTCTCTTTGTATCTGGCAGGAACAACGAAGTTAAAATGCCCTAGTACCAAAATGTAGAATTAGTGCTACACCGGTCTTCAAGAGGACCTGCGATGCCGCTTCTGCCTCCCGTACCCTGGAGGTGGCACATGGGTCACGCGGTACGGTCATACTGCGGTGGGACGCACACTCGTTGACCTCTCATGGCACTGCTCCACACTTCAGGGAGGACGCTTTCCATTAGCTATGTTTTCTGATGACATGTCGTGCTGGCCCCGTCCAACAACAGAACTCCTTTAGATCCAAACAGACTCTTCCACTCTCTCACCGGAAGTGAAACCAGGCCACGCGGACACTTTCACAATACAACAGCCGGGAATGCACTTTTCAGTAAAAAAAACACATTCCTTCCTCCTAATTAATCAAATAAACGTCTCACTGAAGAACAGGGGCCAGCTTCGATCAGTAAACAGCCGTTACAATGACTTTTTTACTTTGCAATACCATTACAACGCATGCATTACCACGCATGCATTGTACATCACGAAGTCATTACTACGCATTTTTTTAGAACGCATGGTCATTTACCACGTATGCCTTTACAACGAATTTTGTTGTAAAGGTATGTATGGTAAATGACCATGCGTTCTAAAAACATGTAGACGATCCATGTCGTTGTAAGGAAACAGAGGCTGTTCCGTTTCCTCACAACGACGTGCACCGCCCTCAGAGACGACGTGAAGCAGGAACCACGAGGAGAGAGGAACCACGAGGAGTGAGAGGTAAGGGGGATTGGGCATGGGGTGGGGGTTTCTTTTCTAGGGTTTAGGGTAGTGCAGTGGTGTTTGGGTGGTGTAGGGGGTCATGCTGGGGGTAGTGTTTTAGGGTTTAGGGTAGTGCAGTGGTGTTTGGGTAGTGTAGGGGGTCGTGCTGGGGGTAGTGTTTTAGGGTTTAGGGTAGTGAAGTAGTGTAGGGGGTCATGCTGGGGGTAGTGTTTTAGGCTTTAGGGTAGTGCAGTGGTGTATGGGTAGTGTAGGGGGTCGTGCTGGGTTAGTGTTTTAGGGTTTAGGGTAGTGCAGTGGTGTTTGAGTAGTGTAGGGGGTCATGCTGGTGGTAGTGTTTTAGGGTTTAGGGTAGTGCAGTGGTGTTTGTGTAGTGTAGGGGGTCATGCTGGGGGTAGTGTTTTATGGTTTAGGGTAGTGCAGTGGTGTTTGGGTAGTGTAGGGGGTCGTGCTGGGGGTAGATTTAGGGTTTAGGGTAGTGCAGTGGTGTTTGGGTAGTGTAGGGAGTCGTGCTGGGGGTAGTGTTTTAGGGTTTAGGGTAGTGCAGTGGTGTTTGTGTAGTGTAGGGGGTTGTGCTGGGGGTAGTGTTTTAGGGTTTATGTTAGTGCAGTGGTGTTTGGGTAGTGTAGGGGGTAGTGCTGGGGTAGTGTTTTAGGGTTTAGGGTAGTGCAGTGGTGTTTGTGTAGTGTAGGGGTAGTGCTGGGTTAGTGTTTTAAGGTTTAGGGTAGTGCAGTGGTGTTTGGGTAGTGTAGGGGTTCATGCTGGGGGTAGTGTTTTAGGGTTTAGGGTATGGCAGTGGTGTTTGGGTAGTGTAGGGGTCGTGCTGGGGGTCAATTTAGGGTTTAGGGTAGTGCAGTGGTGTTTGTGTTGTGAGGGGTCATGCTGGGGGTAGTGTTTTAGGGTTTAGAGTAATGCAGTGGTGTTTGTATAGTGTAGGGGGGTTTAGGGTAGTGCAGTGGTGTTTGTGTAGTGTTGGGGGTCATGCTGTGGGTAGTGTTTTAGGGTTTAGGGTAGTGCAGTTGTGTTTGTGTAGTGTACGGGGTCGTGTTTTAGGGTATAGGGTAGTGCAGTGGTGTTTGGGTAGTGTAGGGGGTCATGCTGGGGTTAGTGTTTTAGGGTTTAGGGTAGTGCAGTGGTGTTTAGGTAGTGTAGGGGGTTATGCTGGGGTTGTGTTTTAGGCTTTAGGGTAGTGCAGTGGTGTTTGTGTAGTGTGGGAGGTCATGCTGGGGGTAGATTTAGGGTTTAGTATAGTGCAGTGGTGTTTAGGTAGTGTAGGGAGTCGTGCTGGGGGAGGTGTTTTAGGGTTTAGGGTAGTCCAGTGGTGTTTGGGTAGTGTAGGGGGTTATGCTGGGGTTGTGTTTTAGGCTTTAGGGTAGTGCAGTGGTGTTTGTGTAGTGTGGGAGGTCATGCTGGGGGTAGATTTAGGGTTTAGTATAGTGCAGTGGTGTTTAGGTAGTGTAGGGAGTCGTGCTGGGGGAGGTGTTTTAGGGTTTAGGGTAGTCCAGTGGTGTTTGTGTAGTGTAGGGAGTCGTGCTGGGGGTAGTGTTTTAGGGTTTAGGGTAGTGCAGTGGTGTTTGGGTAGTGTAGGGGGTCGTGCTGGGGTAGTGTTTTAGGGTTTAGGGTAGTGCAGTGGTGTTTGTGTAGTGTAGGGGGTCATGCTGGGGGTAGTGTTTTAGGGTTTAGGGTAGTGCAATGGTGTTTGTGTAGTGTAGGGGGTAGTGTTTTAGGGTTTAGGGTAGTGCAGTGGTGTTTGTGTACTGTAGGGGGTCGTGCTGGGTTCTAGTGTTTTAGGGTTTAGGGTAGTGCAGTGGTATTTGTGTAGTGTAGGGGGTAGATTTAGGGTTTAGGGTAGTGCAGTGGTGTTTGGGTAGTGTAGGGGGTCGTGCTGGGGGTAGTGTTTTTGAGTTTAGGGTAGTGCAGTTGTGTTTGGGTAGTGTAGTGGGTCGTGCTGGGGGTAGTGTTTTTGAGTTTAGGGTAGTGCAGTTGTGTTTGGGTAGTGAAGGGGTCAACCAACATGAATTTGTCCTTGTGTGATGTAACCAATGCTCATGTAAAGCACTCCAATATTACCTGACCAGTCTGCACTATATAAAACTGCAAAAAAACAAAAAATAAAAAGTGTTTTGCACACTTCTGTCATTGGGCTATACGTGGGCTACCTCTGGGTGATATTTGTGCTACATTTGGGCTCTTTTTCTCTGGTGGCCATCTTGGGAGACTTATTTGTTATGAAGTTTCCTAATTTCCTCATTTACTACAGTCTCCTCAGTAGGAAATGCTTTCAGTTTTTTACTTTGATTCCATCAAGAAGGCATTCAGATGTCTCACACATTTGCCATAAATTCAGAATGTTAGCACTCTAGTTGTTCATTAGATCACTGTAGTAAAGCTACTGCTCACCAAGGAGTTAACTGGAAGTCTACTGCTGGTATTGAAAGTGATTGTTTCAGTTTGCATGTCAGAATTTTCTAATGAAATAGAAGAGGATTTGAGATCTCACTTAAAACATGCCCTAAATTTTCTTTTGCAGCACTAACCATAATTTCTATGGCAAAATGAACCCCCTCATTTTGTTCCTTTTTAAATTAAATGTTTTAAGTGTTACCACTTTATTCCAATCAAGATGGCTTCAGGTGTGCCATACTTTTGTCATAAGTAAGGCTGTTAGCACTCTAGTTGTTCTTTAGAACACTCTGGGAAGCTGCAGTAGAACACAAAGGCATCAACTGACAGGCTGCTCCTGTTGAAATATAACAGGAAGATATTTGAGATCTCACTTAAAACATGTCCTAATTTTTCTTTCTACAGCACTAACCATAATTTCTATGGCAAAATGAACCCCCTCGTTTTGTTCCTTTTTAAATTAAATGTTTTAAGTGTTACCAGTTTATTCCAATCAAGATGGCTTCAGGTGTGCCATACTTTTGTCATAAGTAAGACTGTTAGCGCTCTAGTTGTTCTTTAGAACTACACCTTCCCGCCAAGACGAGACACCACCGGATATGGCCCGTACACGGAGCTTTTGATGCAAGTATGCTTTGCCCTTGACAAGGACCTCGGACACGGACTAACTCAACTAAGACAGATTTTTGAGGTCCTTTACTTATTGGACCATCAGTGCTTCTTTTATAGAGGTCATTTCCTCTTTTATCTACGTCCTGACACGGATATGATCGATATGCTGACTTAATCAAGTTCCTTTGTGAAACTACCATATTCTTTATTCGCTCTGAAGAAGCCCATGTTTGGGCGAAACGCGTTGGCTGTTTACTTATGAGAATAAGTACATATTTAATAAAGACATCGTAAAGGCTACATATAGCAACTTGGACTCTTTTTCTGTTATCCTTGTATATAATTACATGATTCACTTTGTATATATATTGCCTCTCACACCCTTTGCATGATTGTTCTTTAGAACACTCTGGGAAGCTGCAGTAGAACACAAAGGCATCAACTGACAGGCTGCTCCTGTTGAAATATAACAGGAAGATATTTGAGATCACACTTGAAACATGTCCTAATTTTTCTTTCTACAGCACTAACCATAATTTCTATGACAAAATGAACCCCATCATGTTGTTCCTTTTTAAATTAAATGTTTTAAGTGTTAGCAGTTTATTCCAATCAAGATGGCTTCAGGTGTGCCATACTTTTGTCATAAGTAAGGCTGTTAGCACTCTAGTTGTTCTTTAGAACACTCTGGGAAGCTGCAGTAGAACACAAAGGAATCAACTGACAGTCTCTGCCATTGTTGGATGTACATGTTTTACTGAGAATGTCAGACTTCATTCTCACATGACTGAGAAAGATAATGTGAATTTACAGAAAATATGCTCTCATTTTAGCTTCTGGAGCACCTTCCAAAACTGTATGGGACAAGCATGTGAAAATAGTTTTCTCTCAAACATGATTCATGATATCCCAGCAGAAGGTTTTTCACAGGGTAAAATCACCTTAGAACACACCACAATTCCTGAAATTAGTATGGTACCATCAACAGATGAATTCTAATGTAACTAAAGTCTGTTATCACCCTTTATAGTTCTCCTTTTGGTAACCCTCAAAATCTTCGATTCACTACAATGCATTTCAATGGGGTACTATCATTTATATTGGTCCCAAGATGGCTGCCAGCAATTCCAGGATGAAGTGCTGACAGCCAATCAGATCTCACGATGACATGTGTGGTTAGGCTCCACCCAGATATATATGTGTTTTTACTTTTGATTTTCTCAGCAACTACTGAACGGATTTACACCATTTAACAAAAAGGGTTCTTTCTGAACCAAGAACTACCTCTTTGCCAAATTTGGTGTAATTCCGTTCAGCAGTTCGAGCTGTAGCCGTGGCTAAAGTTTCCTATGGGAAAATGAATGGGAAAACACGTTTTGGGACTCCCTTTTTCTCAGCCCCGCTAGACGAATCACCCCGAAACTTTCAGAGTAAGAGCGGACCGGAGCGGGCCAGAAAGTTTGAAAATTTCGCGAAGATTCCTCAACCGACGCAAGAGTTATTTCAAATAGAATGTTGCGGATTTCCTATGGAAAATAGGTCCTAACTATAACTATCTACTGGCGACCGCTAGTAGATGATATATATATATATATATATATATATATATATATATATATATATATATATATATATATATATATATATATATATATATATATATATATATAATCTACTGGCGGTCGCCAGTAGATAGTTATAGTTAGAAACTAGTTACCATAGGAAAAGCATTTTTTGATGTGCTTATAACTTTGGCGTCGTTTGCCGAATCTTTATGAAATTTCCAAAAAGTTCCTCTTTTCAGGTGAGCTCCTATCCTGAAAGTTTGGGGGTGATTCGTGAAGGGGGCTGAGAAAAAGGGGGTCCCAAAACGTGTTTTCTCTATGCAATTTCCATAGGAAACTTTAGACAAGGCTACAGGTCAAACTGCTGAACGGAATTACGCCAAATTTGGCAGGAGAAAGGTCTTGGTCCAGAAAGCACGCCTTTGTTTAAATGGGGTAAGTCTGTTCAGTAGTTTTAGAGAAATATCAAAATTTACAAATATCAATATTTGAGAATTCTGACATCTGATTGGCTGAGGCGTTACGAGCACGAGCGTGCGGCTCATTGGTTGTGAACTGTTGAAACTAGGAAGTGTTGGCAGCCATTTTGTGACTGAGTTGAACGGCGTAGGGCGAAACAAAAGAGAAAAATTGTATAAGAGGGTATAGTAGGAACACTGTGGTCTTAGTTTAAGCAGTCTGTACGGTGCAGAGGGAGGGAGTTTGAATGTTGCGTAGGCCGTGGAAATCACGTCTGCAGAACAACGGTGCGCGGTATTGCGGCAAGGTTGCGTACGCTCTGGAAATCCCGTCGGGAAAACAATGCGCCGTATTGCGGCAAGCAGTGTGTAGGGTGCACACACAGGTAGTGTGAATGTGCGGTATTGCAGCAATAGGCTGTGTAAATCATATCGGGAAAATAACAATGCGCCGTATTGCAGCCTTCCTTTAATATAATGCGCAGTAATGTTTACTTATAATGCGGTGTTCACTTTTATCATGGACAGTGTCACTTTCTTAGACGAAATTTTATATTATGTGGGAGGGCGTGTTCTGTTCGTGTGTCTGGAACAAAATTAATGTTTAACGTTCCAACAACGAGCTCAATGTTCATTGGCTGCGAACCATTGAAAGTAGAAGTGTTGCCAGCCATTTCCTCCCCGTCCGCGGAGTAGCAGGGACATCTGATTGGCTGACGTGTTCCAAGCAGGACCTTCCCAAGCTTAATGTTCATTGGCTGCGAACCATTGAAAGTACAAGTGTTGCCAGCCATTTCCTCCCCGTCCGCGGAGTAGCAGGAACATCTGATTGGCTGACGTGTTCCAAGCAGGACGTTCCCAAGCTAAATGTTCATTGGCTGTAAACCATTGAAAGTAGAAGTGTTGCCAGCCATTCCCTCCCCCTCCGCGGAGCATCAGGGACATCTGATTGGGTACTGTGTTCCAAGCAGGACCTTCCCAAGCTTAATGTTCATTGGCTGTAAACCATTGAAAGTAGAAGTGTTGGCAGTGATTCCCTTCCCCTCTGCGGAACACCATGGGCATTTTATTGGCTAAAGTGTTCCTAGTACAAGTTTGCTCATTATTGGCTGGGAACGGTTCACTGTTGTGAACCATTTTGTGATGCACTTCAATGGAGTACGGGAAAAGAAAGTAGTAGCGGGGAGGGTAGGAACACTATTAACTCTGTACAGTGGTCACAAGGTGTTGGAGAGGGATTGTGAAGGTAAAAATAGTTTTTTATATATTTTTAGGGCCATTTATATAATTGGTTTGGGGTGTACAAATCACGGCGGGAAAATAACAAAGTGTGTTGCGGTCTTCTTTTTATTAAGTTTGCGGGTGGGATACCTCCCAGGAGCACTGTTTAGTTATAATGTGGTGTTTACTTTTCTGACGGGGAGCTGTGGTTGCGCAGCAAAAATTTCAGTCTAGGTTTGAAATAGTTTTTATTAAGCAATTACAAATATACTTTCTTCGGAAACTGAAGCTGTATATATCAAAGGGGTGACAAATAAAAACGCAATTCATAAAATATCCCTTAAGCGTGGGCACACCCTCCCTTTTTTTTTCTGCTAGAGTTTGTAAAAGTGTTGCCCCATATTCTTGATAATATAAGAGGGCATTAGTTACTTTTAGATAAAGTAGAAAAGAAGTGCTACAAGAAACACTCCCGCACTACATCATCTCAGGTCACAAGAACAATAACAAGTAAAAAACAGTTAAGCACAAATCACTTTATATTACATAGAAATGTACGCTTTATCATTTGTTATAATTTCTATTCTGTAGAATTCGGGAAAGTTCGGTCGTAGTGCTTAGAGGTCGCTCACTGCTCCGCTAACAAATCACGTACTCCTTTAAGAATATATAGGATAGTAGTATAATAATATACACTACTGGTCGTATATATTCTATAGGGAGAAGGTGAATAGGAACCGCAACAGACAAAAATAGAAATAGTAAAAAAACATTCAGAAACGTAGGGGTTATCAAAGGTATTCACTAAGAAAGTGTCTATGGAAACTATTTTTTTTTAAATTGCAATTTCCAAAAATATTGTCACTGCAAAAATATCTGATCAAGTAAGTTATAAAGGTCAGTAAACTGTATTTCAGATGGTTTACTCCTGGCGGCGACAAATCTCCAATTCCTGGTGTGTGGAAATATCACACTCTTACAATATACACAGTGTCACTGATGACACAGAAAAAGGAAAAGGAAAATGAAGTCATCAATACAAAACAAGATCAATAACGAAATACTTTCCAGCGATGAGTATGTTGAGAGCTTCTTTTCTCCGGGACTTCAAAATCTTTCATCTTCGCGCCAACGGGTCATAAAGTGCTCTGTGATCACAATGACTGTTAATATTATAATATACATATTCACAGTATATGATCCCAAGGAACAAACAGAGTAAGAACGAGAAGGTGCTGACGTTAAATATAAATCTTTAGTCTTCGCGTCGACGGGTCATAAACTCCACTGAGGTCAGTATAAATGTTAATATTACAATATACATACTCACACTATATGATCTCAAGGGAGAAATAGACTAAAAACCAGAAGCTGCTGACGTTACATATAAATCTTTAGTCTTCGCGCCAACGGGTCACAAACTCCTCCGAGATCATAATGTGTGGTTATTATAATATACATACTCACACTATATAATCTCAAGGGGGAAATAGACTACAAACTAGAAGCTGCTGACGTTACATATAAATCTTTAGTCTTCACACTTCTGAGGTCAAGTACAGTGTCAATATTATAATATACAAAGTCCCACTATATGAGCTCAAAGGAGCCAGAACAGGAACAATGTTTGCTGTATTCTGTTTCTGAAAACAAGCTGCTGACGTTACATATAAATGGCAAAAACAACCAATAACACTTTTTCTAAATACAAGTGTTTAAATATTGACAAATAGCTACGTATTATAAATATCTAGTATGCCATAATCAAACAACTTACAACTCAGGATTATGTTTTGTGGCCACAAAAGAAGAATCCGACTGTAGAAAAGAGCACCTGCATCACAGAATGGAGACGCGTAAATAACTCGCAAAAACGAAACTAATCAATCAACGGGTGTGGTTTATATACTTTTTGGTTATTGAGTAGTCTATGGAAGGAAGATGCTGCTCCGCCCATTTAGATGTCACGTTTTACAGTTGACACGTGCTCACGTTTTAACTGTTTAACTTGTGCACGTGTTGGGAAAAGTTACAAAATGTGAAGCGGAAAAAGTTTCGATTTTGAACCTAACACGTATAAGGTCCTTAATATGTACATACGTTGGAGAGCTTAAAAACTGTTACCCGGAAAACCGTGTAATTTCCATTCTCATGAGTAAATACATTTATTAATTGCCGTAATTCTAAATAGAAGACATAAAAAAAAAGATCTATCAGAATAGAAGAAAAAAAAAACGTGATAATATTTCTCATCACTATGGTTTTAAATTAAAATAATGCGAGCATTTGTAAAGGATACAGCTACCCCTGGAAAGGTGTGCCGGCGCTCGGGGGCGTCGGAAAGATTAAGCAAGGTGTTGCCCACAGTGACATAGTGGTGGGCTAACGTGCCGCTGGAGCCGGGAATCGAACTGTGAACGCTGTTGTTCGAAGTCAGGTATCATACCTGCTCCGTCACACTTTTTCCACACTTATACGTTAATTAGTGCTAATTAAGATTTAAACATTGTTAAATTATAACTTATAACAGACTACTGTTACAGTTAGTTTTTCAGTACAAAAAGTATGCACGTCTTTTTTAAATTTAGTTAAAAACAATATAGGTTTCAGGGACATTGTAGTTAGAAATTAGCATTTATAAAACCTTTCAAATTCACTGAAAAAACCATAGGTTTTTGGGGCGTTATAGTTAGCTGGACATTTCACTCGTACAAAACCATAGAAATTCCACTGTTATAGTTAGTTCAGCTAACTATAACTCGCGCCCCCGCAATGCACTGCTCATGACGTCACATTTTACATCATTCATGGCATGGTCAGTGACATCACTGATGACATCTCAAATGACATCACTGATGACATCACTGATTACATCATCCACGTGAAAATCTGATGCACCTCCTCACAGTCTAATATAACCTTTAATATACCCACTGTAAAATACAGACTACCATTTTCAAAACCATCGAGACACCAATACCAGTTACTACATACGCACGCTTTGATTCCTAGGTCTACACACACATCCACTCATTCACCCATACATTCACTTATACATGCAGTCACTCATCAATACAACACTATGATATGCACTCATACACCTATTCAGACACTCACACACCGCCACTCATCCATGGAGTTACTCACACACCTAGTCAGTCATGCAAAGAAACAATCACACTCCCATTTACTCACCTATACATTTATACACACACCACCTCACTAATTCATACAGATACTAACGCATAATTACTCTCTTATATAATCACTGATACAAGTACACACTCATCCATACAGCCACTCTCACAATCACTCACTCTCACATATACTCATTTATATACAGCATCACTCACATATACTGCCTTTTACATATGTAGTTACTCACACATGTACCACTCAGACATCCATTCACTCACCAACACACCCATACACACACTCACCCACCCATATGGCCCTTCACAGATGCACTCTTGAACCCATACACCCAGTGAATCAACCACTCACACATCAATGCACAGAGTCACACACCTCCAACCCACCCACACACACACTCAGTCTCCCATACAAATACTCAGGGAAACAATCAATATCCCATATAAACACTCATGTAGCTACTGACCAACCCATGTAGCAGCTTACACAACAACAGACAGACTGATACACACATTCACACAGTTTAGTCACTAACCCATGCATTCAATAAGACACGTTTAATCACTCACTTATACAATCAGTCACACACCTGTAAAATCCCCCATCCAGACACTTAGACACACACTCATTCTTCAATACACCTAAGAATATATGTAAAACATATTTAAAAATTACAGAAACACACAGGGCCTGATTCACAGAACTAACTTACGTCAAAAACGTAAAGTTAGTACCTTTTGGTATTCACAGAATACACTTACTCATTTTGGTATTCACAGAATACACTTACTCATACTAACTTTATGTCCGCACTCGGGCCGGAGATTCCGGCCGTTTGTGGAGATTCCGGCCGAGGTGGAGATTCCGGCCGCTTGTGGAGATTCCGGCCGTTTGTGGAGATTCCGCCACCGGCCGGAATCTCCACAACCGGCCGGAATCTCCACAAATGGCCGGAATCTCCTAAACGGGCCGGAATCTCCGGCCGGAATCTCCACAAACAGCCGGAATCTCCACCTCCGGGCCGGAATCTCCACCTCCGGGCCGGAATCTCCACAAACGGCCGGAATCTCCACCACCGGGCCGGAATCTCCGGCCCGAGTGCGGACATAAAGTTAGTATGAGTAAGTGTATTCTGTGAATACCAAAATGAGTAAGTGTATTCTGTGAATACCAAAATGAGTAAGTGTATTCTGTGAATACCAAAAGGTACTAACTTTACGTTTTTGACGTAAGTTAGTTCTGTGAATCAGGCCCACAGTCACTGGATGATGTCATCAGTGATGTCATTTGAGATGTCATCAGTGATGTCATCAGTGATGTCACTGACCATGCCATGAATGATGTAATATGTGACGTCATGAGCAGTGCATTGCGGGGGCGCGAGATATAGTTAGCTGAACTAACTATAACAGTGGAATTTCTATGGTTTTGTACGAGTGAAATGTCCAGCTAACTATAACGCCCCTGAAACCTATGGTTTTTTTCAGTGAATTTTATATATATATATATATATATATATATATATTATCTACTGGCGGTCGCCAGTAGATAGTTATAGTTAAAACCTATTATCCATAGGAAATCACGACATTCTATTTGAAATAACGTTGGCGCCGGTTGACGAATCTTCGCGAAAGTTTCCAACTTGTTGGGGCGCTCCGGTCCGCTCCTATCCTGAAAGTCTCGGGGTGATACGTCAAGCGGGGCCGAGAAAAAGGGGGGTCCCAAAATGCGTTTTCCCATTCATTTTTCCATAGGAACCTTTAGTCGCAGCTACAGCCCGAACTGCTGAACGGAATTACACCAAATTTGGCAAAGAGGTAGCCCTTGGTTCAGTGTCGTGCCTTTTGCTTAAATGGTGTAAATCCGTTCAGTAGTTCCTGAGAAAATCAAAAGTAAAGTCACATATATATCTGGGCGGAGCCTAACCACACATGTCATCGTGAGATCTGATTGGCTGTCAGCACTTCATCCTGGAATTGCTGGCAGCCATCTTGGGACCAATATAAATGATAGTACCTCATTGAAATGCATTGTAGTGAATAGAAGATTTTGAGGGTCACCAAAAGGAGAACTATAAAGGGTGATAACAGGCTTTAGTTACATTAGAATTTATTTGTTGATGGTACCATACTAATTTTAGGAATTGTGGTGTATTCTAAGGTGATTTTACCATGTGAAAAACCTTCTGCTGGGATATCATGAATCATGTTTGAGAGAACACTATTTTCTCATGCTTGTCCCATGGAGGTTTGGAAGGTGCTCCAGAAGCTAAAATGAGAGCATATTTTCTGTAAATTCACATTATCTTTCTCACTCATGTGAGAATGAAGTCTGACATTCTCGGTAAAACATGTACATCCAACAAGGGCAGAGACTGTCAGTTGATTCCTTTGTGTTCTACTGCAGCTTCCCAGAGTGTTCTAAAGAACAACTAGAGTGCTAACAGCCTTACTTATGACAAAAGTATGGCACACCTGAAGCCATCTTGATTGGAATAAACTGGTAACACTTAAACAATTTAATTTAAAAAGGAACAAAATGATGGGGTTCATTTTGTCATAGAAATTATGGTTAGTGCTGTAGAAAGAAAAATTAGGACATGTTTCAAGTGTGATCTCAAATATCTTCCTGTTATATTTCAACAGGAGCAGCCTGCCAGTTGATGCCTTTGTGTTCTACTGCAGCTTCCCAGAGTGTTCTAAAGAACAACTAGAGCGCTAACAGCCTTACTTATGACAAAAGTATGGCACACCTGAAGCCATCTTGATTGGAATAAACTGGTAACACTTAAAACATTTAATTTAAAAAGGAACAAAATGATGGGGTTCATTTTGTCATAGAAATTATGGTTAGTGCTGTAGAAAGAAAAATTAGGACATATTTCAAGTGTGATCTCAAATATCTTCCTGTTATATTTCAACAGGAGCAGCCTGCCAGTTGATGCCTTTGTGTTCTACTGCAGCTTCCCAGAGTGTTCTAAAGAACAACTAGAGCGCTAACAGCCTTACTTATGACAAAAGTATGGCACACCTGAAGCCATCTTGATTGGAATAAACCAGTAACACTTAAAACATTTAATTTAAAAAGGAACAACATGAGGGGTTCTTTTTGAAATAGAAATTATGGTTAGTGCTGCAGAAAGAAAAATTAGGGCATGTTTTAAGTGAGATCTCAAATCCTCTTCTATTTCATTAGAAAATTCTGACATGCAGACTGAAACAATCACTTTCAATACCAGCAGCAGACTACCAGTTAACTCCCTGGTGAGCAGTAGCTTTACTCCAGTGATCTAATGAGCAACTAAAGTGCTAACATTCTGAATTTATGGCAGATGTGAGACATCTGAATGCCTTCTTGATGGAATCAAAGTAAAAACTGAAAGCATTTCCTACTGAGGAGACTGCAGTAAATGAAGAAATTAGGAAACTTCATAACAAAGAAGTCTTCCAAGATGGCCACCAGTGAAAAAAGAGCCCAAATGTAGCACAAATATTACCCAGATGTAGCCCACATATAGCCCAATGACAAAAGTGTGCAAAACACTTTTTATTTTTAGTTTTTTTGCAGTTTTATGTAGTGCAGACTGGTCAGGTATTGGAGCATTGCATCTTAAAACATGACCCCCTACACTACAAAAACACCACTGCACTACCTTAAACCCTAAAACACTACCCCCAAGACGACCCCCTACACTACACAAGCACCACTGCACTATCCTAAACCCTAAAACACTACCCCCAGCACGACCCCCTACACTACCCAAACACCACTGCACTAACCTAAATCCTAAAACACTACCACCAGCACGACCCCTACACTACCCAAACACCACTGCACTACCCTAAAACATGACCCCCTACACTACACAAACACCACTGCACTACCCTAAACCCTAAAACACTACCCCCAGCACAACCTCCTACACTACACAAGCACCTCTGCACTACCCTAAACCCTAAAACACTACCCCCAGCACGACCCCCTACACTACAGAAACACCACTGCACTACCCTAAACCCTAAAACACTACCCCCAGCACGACCCCCTACACTACCCAAACACCACTGCACTAACCTAAATCCTAAAACACTACCCCCAGCACGACCCCCTACACTACCCAAACACCACTGCACTACCTAAACCCTAAAACACTGACCCCCTACACTACACAAACACCACTGCACTACCCTAAACCCTAAAACACTACCCCCAGCACGACCCCCTACACTACACAAGCACCACTGCACTACCCTAAACCCTAAAACACTACCCCAGCACGACCCCCTACACTGCCCGAACACCACTGCACTGCCCTAAACCCTGAAACACCAGCCCCTGCATGACCCCCTACACTGCCCGAACACCACTGCACTGCCCTAAACCCTGAAACACCACCCCTAGCACGACCCCCTACACTGCCCGAACACCACTGCACTGCCCTAAACCCTGAAACACCACCCACAGCATGACCCCCTACACTGCCCGAACACCACTGCACTGCCCTAAACCCTGAAACACTACCCCCAGCAGGACCCCCTACACTGCCCGAACACCACTGCACTGCCCTAAACCCTGAAACACCACCCCCAGCAAGACCCCCTACACTGCCCGAACACCACTGACTGCCCTAAACCCTGAAACACCACCCCCAGCACGACCCCCTACACTGCCCGAACACCACTGCACTGCCCTAAACCCTGAAACACTAGCCCCAGCACGACCCCCTACACTGCCCGAACACCACTGCTCTGCCCTAAACCCTGAAACACCAGCCCCAGCACAACCCCCTACACTGCCCGAGCACCACTGCACTGCCCTAAACCCTGAAACACCAGCCCCAGCATGACCCCCTACACTGCCCGAACACCACTGCACTGCCCTAAACCCTGAAACACCAGCCCCAGCACGACCGCCTACACTGCCCGAACACCACTGCACTGCCCTAAACCCTGAAACACCAGCCCCAGCACGACCCCCTACACTGCCCGAACACCACTGCACTGCCCTAAACCGTGAAACACCAGCCACAGCCCGACCCCCTACACTGCCTGAACACCACTGCACTGCCCTGAACCCTGAAACACCAGCCCCAGCACAACACCCTACACTGCCCGAACACCACTACACTGCCCTAAACCCTGAAACACCACCCCGTGCATGACCCCCTACACTGCCTGAACACCACCGCACTGCCCTAAACCCTGAAACACCACCCCGAGCAAGACCCCCTACACTGCCCGAACACCACTGCCCTAAACCCTGAAACACCACCCCCAGCAAGACCCCCTACACTGCCCGAACACCACTGCACTGCCCTAAACCCTGAAACACCACCCCCAGCAAGACCCCCTATACTGCCCGAACACCACTGCACTGCCCTAAACCCTGAAACACCACCCCTGCACGACCCCTACACTGCCCGAACACCACTGTACTGCCCTAAACCCTGAAACCCCACCCCCAGCATGACCCCCTACACTGCCAGAACACCACTGCACTGCCCTAAACCCTGAAACACCAACCCCTGCATGACCCCCTACACTGCCCGAACACCACTGCACTGCCCTAAACCCTGAAACACCACCCCCAGCACGACCCCCTACACTGCCCGAACACCACTGCACCGCCCTAAACCCTGAAACACTACCCCCAGCAAGACCCCCTACACTGCCCGAACACCACTGCACTGCCCTAAACCCTGAAACATCACCCCCAGCAAGACCCCCTACACTGCCCGACACACTGCACTGCCCTAAACCCTGAAACACCACCCCCAGCAAGACCCCCTACACTGCCCGAACACCACTGCACTGCCCTAAACCCAGAAACACCACCCCCAGCAAGACTACCTACACTGGCCGAACACCACTGCACTGCCCTAAACCCTGAAACACCACCCCTGCACGACCCCCTACACTGCCCAAACACTACTGCACTGCCCTAAACCCTGAAACACCACCCCTCAGCACGACACCCTACACTGCCCGAACACCACTGCACTGCCCTAAACCCTGAAACACCACCCCAGCACGACCCCCTACACTGCCCGAACACCACTGCACTAAACCCTGAAACACCACCCCTGCACGACCCCCTACACTGCCGGAACACCACTGCACTGCCCAAAACCCGGAAACACCACCCCCAGCACGACCCCCTACACTGCCTGAGCACCATTGCTCTGCCCTAAACCCTGAAACACTAGCCCCAGCACGACCCCCTACACTGCCCGAACACCACTGCACTGCCCTAAACCCTGAAACACCAGCCCCAGCAAGACCACCTACACTGCCCGAACACCACTGCATTGCCCTAGACTCTGAAAAACCAGCCCCAGCAAGACCCCCTACACTGCCCGAACACCACTGCACTGCCCTAAACCCTGAAACACCAGCCCCAGCATGACCCCCTACACTGCCCGAACACCACTGCACTGCCCTAAACCCTGAAACACCAGCCCCAGCACGACCCCCTACACTGCCCGAACACCACTGCACTGCCCTAAACCCTGAAACACCAGCCCCAGCACGACCCCCTACACTGCCCGAACACCACTGCACTGCCCTAAACCCTGAAACACCAGCCCCAGCACCACCCCCTACAATGCCCGAACACCACTGCACTGCCCTAAACCCTGAAACACCACCCCCTGCACCGCCCCCTACACTGCCCGAACACCACTGCACTGCCCTAAACCCTGAAACACCACCCCCTGCACGACCCCCTACACTGCCCGAACACCACTGCACTGCCCTAAACCCTGAAACACCACCCCCTGCACCACCCCCTACACTGCCCGAACACCACTGCACTGCCCTAAACCCTGAAACACCACCCCTGCACCGCCCCCTACACTGCCCGAACACCACTGCACTGCCCTAAACCCTGAAACACCACCCCCAACATGACCCCTTTACTGCTCGAACACCACTGCACTGCCCCAAACCCTGAAACACCACCCCCAGCATGACCCCCTATACTGCCCAAACACCACTGCCCTAAACCCTGAAACACCACCCCTGCACGACCCCTACACTGCCCGAACACCACTGCACTGCCCTAAACCCTGAAACAGCACCCCCTGCACGACCCCCTACACTGCCCGAACATCACTGCACTGCCCTAAACCCTGAAACACCACCCCCAGCACGACCCCCTACACTGCCCGAACACCACTGCACTGCCCTAAACCCTAGAACACTACCCCCAGCATGACCCCCTACACTACCCGAACACCACTGCACTACCCTAAACCCTAAAATACTCCCCCAGCACGACCCCCTACACTACCCGAACACGACTGCACTGCCCTAAACCCTAAAACACTCCCCCAGCACGACCCCCTACACTACCCAAACACCACTGCACTGCCCTAAACCCTAAAACACTCCCCCAGCATGACCCCCTACACTACCTAAACACCACTGCACTGCCCTAAACCCTAAAACACTACCCCCGCATAACCCCCTACACTACCCAAATACCAATGCACTACCCTAATCCCTAAAACACTACCCCCGCACAACCCCTACACTACCCAAAGACCACTGCACTACCCTAAACTCTAAAACAATACCCCCGCACGACTCCCTACACTACCCAAAGACCACTGCACTACCCTAAACCCTAAAACACGACCTCCTACACTACACAAACACCACTGCACTACCCTAAACCCTAAAAACTACCCCCAGCATGAACCCCTACACTACCCAAACACCACTGCACTACCCTAAACCATAAAACACTACCCCCAGCAGTACCCCCTACACTGCCCGAACACTACTGCACTGCCCTAAACCCTGAAACACCACCCCCAGCACGACCCCCTACACTGCACGAACACCACTGCACCGCCCTAAACCCTGAAACACTACCCCCAGCAAGACCCCCTACACTGCCCGAACACCACTGCACTGCCCTAAACCCTGAAACATCACCCCCAGCAAGACCCCCTACACTGCCCGAACACCACTGCCCTAAACCCTGAAACACCACCCCCAGCAAGACCCCCTACACTGCCCGAACACCACTGCACTGCCCTAAACCATGAAACACCACCCCCAGCAAGACCCCCTACACTGCCCGAACACCACTGCACTGCCCTAAACCCTGAAACACCACCCCCAGCACGACCCCCTACACTGCCCGAACACCACTGCTCTGCCCAAATCCCTGAAACACCAGCCCCAGCACCACCCCCTACACTACCCGAACACCACTGCACTGCCCTAAACCCTGAAACACCAGCCCCAGCACGACCCCCTACACTGCCCGAACACCACTGCACTGCCCTAAACCCTGAAACACCACCCTCAGCATGACCCCCTACACTGCCCGAACACCACTGCACTGCCCTAAACCCTGAAACACCAGCCCCAGCACGACCCCGTACACTGCCCGCACACCACTGCACTGCCCAAAACCCTGAAACACCAGCCCCAGCACAACCCCGTACACTGCCCGAACACCACTGCACTGCCCTAAACCCTGAAACACCAGCCCCAGCCCGATCGCCTACACTGCCCGAAAACTACTGCACTGCCCTAAACCCTGAAACACCACCCCCAGCAAGACTACCTACACTGGTCGAACACCACTGCACTGCCCTAAACCCTGAAACACCACCCCCTGCACGACCCCCTACACTGCCCAAACACTACTGCCCTGCCCTAAACCCTGAAACACCACCCCTCAGCACGACACCCTACACTGCCCGAACACCACTGCACTGCCCTAAACCCTGAAACACCACCCCAGCACGACCCCCTACACTGCCCGAACACCACTGCACTAAACCCTGAAACACCACGCCCTGCACGACCCCCTACACTGCCGGAACACCACTGCACTGCCCAAAACCCGGAAACACCACCCCCAGCACGACCCCCTACACTCCCTGAGCACCATTGCTCTGCCCTAAACCCTGAAACACTAGCCCCAGCACGACCCCCTACACTGCCCGAACACCACTGCACTGCCCTAAACCCTGAAACACCAGCCCCAGCAAGACCACCTACACTGCCCGAACACCACTGCATTGCCCTAGACTCTGAAACACCAGCCCCAGCAAGACCCCCTAAACTGCCCAAACACCACTGCACTGCCCTAAACCCTGAAACACCAGCCCCAGCATGACCCCCTACACTGCCCGAACACCACTGCACTGCCCTAAACCCTGAAACACCAGCCCCAGCACGACCCTCTACACTGCCCGAACACCACTGCACTGCCCTAAACCCTGAAACATCAGCCCCAGCACGACCCCCTACACTGCCCGAACACCACTGCACTGCCCTAAACCCTGAAACACCAGCCCCAGCACCACCCCCTACAATGCCCGAACACCACTGTACTGCCCTAAACCCTGAAACACCACCCCCTTCACTGCCCCCTACACTGCCCGAACACCACTGCACTGCCCTAAACCCTGAAACACCACCCCCTGCACGACCCCCTACACTGCCCGAACACCACTGCACTGCCCTAAACCCTGAAACACCACCCCCTGCACCACCCCCTACACTGCCCGAACACCACTGCACTGCCCTAAACCCTGAAACACCACCCCTGCACCGCCCCCTACACTGCCCGAACACCACTGCACTGCCCTAAACCCTGAAACACCACCCCCAGCATGACCCCCTTTACTGCTTGAACACCACTGCACTGCCCCAAACCCTGAAACACCACCCCCAGCATGACCCCTTACATTGCCCAAACACCACTGCCCTAAACCCTGAAACACCACCCCTGAATGACCCCCTACACTGCCCGAACACCACTGCACTGCCCTAAACCCTGAAACAGCACCCCCTGCACGACCCCCTACACTGCCCGAACATCACTGCACTGCCCTAAACCCTGAAACACCACCCCCAGCACGACCCCCTACACTGCCCGAACACCACTGCACTGCCCTAAACCCTAGAACACTACCCCCAGCATGACCCCCTACACTACCCGAACACCACTGCACTACCCTAAACCCTAAAATACTCCCCCAGCACGACCCCCTACACTACCCGAACACGACTGCACTGCCCTAAACCCTAAAACACTCCCCCAGCACGACCCCTTACACTACCCGAACACCACTGCACTGCCCTAAACCCTAAAACACTCCCCCAGCATGACCCCCTACACTACCTAAACACCACTGCACTGCCCTAAACCCTAAAACACTACCCCCGCATGACCCCTACACTACCCAAATACCAATGCACTACCCTAATCCCTAAAACACTACCCCCTGCACAACCCCTACACTACCCAAAGACCACTGCACTACCCTAAACTCTAAAACAATACCCCCGCACGACTCCCTACACTACCCAAAGACCACTGCACTACCCTAAACCCTAAAACACGACCTCCTACACTACACAAACACCACTGCACTACCCTAAACCCTAAAAACTACCCCCAGCACGAACCCCTACACTACCCAAACACCACTGCACTACCCTAAACCATAAAACACTACCCCCAGCAGTACCCCCTACGCTACCCAAACACCACTGCACTACCCTAAACCCTAAAACACTACCCCCAGCAGTACCCCCTACACTACCCAAACACCATTGCACTACCCTAAACCCTAAAACACTACCCCCAGCAGTATCCCCTACACTACCCAAACACCACTGCACTACCCTAAATCCTAAAACCCTAAAACACTAACCCCAGCACGACCCCCTACACTACCCAAACACCACTGTACTACCCTAAACCCTAAAACACTCCCCACAGCACGACTCCCTACACTACCCAAACACCACTGCACTACCCTAAACCCTAAATCTACCCCCAGCATGACCCCCTACACTACACAAACACCACTGCACTACCCTAAACCCTAAAACACTACCCCCAGCACGACCCTCTTCACTACCTAAACACAACTGCACAATTTGTTACAGGCATTGCAACGCAGGCCTGTGGTGCTTACTGGAAGTACCTGGTGGGCTGGTTGGGCCCCAGGGACTCTCAGGATTCAAGGTGACCTAATCCCCCAACTTAAAACGCGCCACGGGGCGCGTTTGCACAGTGGTGAAGGGAGGGGCGGGGCCTCAGGTGACATGTGCGCAAACACGCCCTGTGGTGCGTTTTAAGTTGGGGAGTTAATTCCCTTTGAATCCTGGGGGCCAACTAGCCCACCAGGTACCTTCAGTAAGCACAACAGAGGTGCGTTGCAGAGAGGTGAAAAAGGTGCGTGGCCTCGGAACGCCTCTCTGCAACTCAGCTCTGTGGTCCTAACTGTAGGTACCTGGGGGCTAGTTGGGCCCCAGGGACCCTCAGGATTCAAGGGGACTTAATCCCGCAATTTAAACGCGCCACGGGGCGCGTTTGCACACATGTCACCTCAGGCCCCCCTCCCTTCACCACTGTGCAAACGCGCACTGGCTCTGGTTAGTCAGAGTCAGTTACCACCAGTACCCGTCTGAAAAGTTGTGGGCGCAGGATGATTTTGCAACAAGGCCTCTTTCTGCTCCTCTGTTGGTTCTTTCTGCACATCTTTTGCTTCTTTCTGTGAGTTTTTTCTTCTTTCTTCACATGTCCTACCTCTGTTGGCATAGTTAGAAACTAGCATTTAAAAAACCTTTGAAATTCACTTAAAAAATCATAGTTTTCAGGCACGTTATAGGTAGAAATTAGCATTTAAAAACCTTTGAAATTCACTGAAAAAACCATAGGTTTCAGGCACGTTATAGTTAGAAATTAGCATTTAAAAAACCTTTGAAATTCACTGAAAAACCATAGGTTTCAGGCACGTTTTAGTTAGAAATTAGCATTTAAAAAACCTTTGAAATTCACTGAAAAAACCATAGGTTTCAGGCACGTTATAGTTAGAAATTAGCATTTAAAAAACCTTTGAAATTCACTGAAAAACCATAGGTTTCAGGCACGTTATAGTTAGAAATTAGCATTTAAAAACCTTTGAAATTCACTGAAAAACCATAGGTTTCAGACACGTTATAGTTAGAAATTAGCATTTAAAAACCTTTGAAATTCACTGAAAAACCATAGGTTTTAGGGACAGTTATAGTTAGTTGGACATTGCACTCGTACAAAACCCGTGAAATTCCCCTGTTATAGTTAGTTCAGCTAACTATAACTCGCGCCCCGCAATGCACTGCTGATGACGTCACATATTACATCACTCATGACATGGTCAGTGACATCACTGATGACATCACTGATGACATCTCAAATGACATCACTGATGACATCATCCATGTGATAATTTCATGCATCTTCTCACACCCTAATATAACTTTTGATACACCCACTCTAAATTACAGACTGCCATTCTCAAAACCATAGACACTCCAACACCAAAAACTACATACCCACTCACTGATTCTTAGGTCTACACACACATCCACTCACTCACCTGTACAGTCACTCATACTTACAGTCACTCAGTACAGGACTATCATATGCACTCATACACCTATATAAACACTCACACACCGCCACTCATCCATAGAGGTACTCACACACCTAGTCAGTCATGCAAAAATTAATCACACACCCATTTACTCACCTATACAGTTATACACACACCAGCTCACTTACTCATACAAATACTAGCACATTCTTACGCTCTTATACAATAACTGATACAAGCACACACGCATCCATACAGCCACTCTCACAATAACACACTCTCACTTATAGCCATTTAAATACTCTAACACACATATATACTGCCTTTTACATATGTAGTTACTCGCACATGTACCTCTGAGATATACATTCACTCACTAACACACCCATACACACACTCACCCACCCAAGCAGTCCATCACAGATGCACTCTTGAAATCATGCACCCAGTGAATCACCCACTCACACATCTATGTATAGAGTCACACACACCCCACCCACACAAACACTCAGGCAGCCATACAGATACTCAGAGAACCAATCAATAACCCATATAGACACTCATGTAGCTATTCGCAAATCCATGCATCCACTTACACACCAACAAACAGACGGATACAGACATTCACACGGTTTAGTCACTAACCCATGCATTCAGTAAGATACGTTTAATCACTCACTTGTAGAGTCAGTCACTCACGTACTAAATCATCCATTCAGACACTTATACACCCACTCATTCTTCAATACGCCTTTCCCTATATATATTAAACATATTTAAACTTTACAGAAACACACAGTCACTGGATGATGTCATCAGTGATGTCATCAGTGATGTCATTTGAGATGTCATCAGTGATGTCATCAGTGATGTCACTGACCATGTCATGAGTGATGTAATATGTGACGTCATCAGCAGTGCATTGTGGGCGCGAGTTATAGTTAGCTGAACTAACTATAACAGGGGAATTTCACGGGTTTTGTACGAGTGCAATGTCCAACTAACTATAACTGTCCCTAAAACCTATGGTTTTTCAGTGAATATATATATATATATATATATATATTCACTTAAAAAATCATAGGTTTTAGGGACAGTTATAGTTAGTTGGACATTTCACTCGTACAAAACCATAGAAATTCCCCGTTATAGTTAGTTCAGCTAACTATAACTCGCGCCCCGCAATGCACTGCTGATGACGTCACATATTACATCACTCATGACATGGTCAGTGACATCACTGATGACATCACTGATGACATCTCAAATGACATCACTGATGACATCATCCAGTGACTGTGTGTTTCTTTAAAGTTTAAATATGCTTAATATATATAGGAAAGGCGTATTGAAGAATGAGTGGGTGTATAAGTGTCTGTATGGATGATTTAGTAGGTGCGTGACTAACTCTATAAGTGAGTGATTAAACGTATCTTACTGAATGCATGGGTTAGTGACTAAACTGGGTGAATGTCTGTATCCGTCTGTCTATTGCTGTGTAAGTGGCTGCATGGGTTTGTGAATAGCTACATGAGTGTCTATATGAGTTATTGATTAGTTGTCTGAGTATCTGTATGGGTGCCTGAGTGTTTGTGTGGGTGGGGTGTGTGCGACTCTGTGCATAGATGTGTGAGTGGGTGATTCACTGGGTGGATGGTTTCAAGAGTGCATCTGTGATAGACTGTATGGGTGGGTAAGTGTGTGTAAGAGTGTGTTTGTGAGTGAATGTATGTCCCAGTGGTACATGTGTGAGTAACTACATATGTGAAAGGCAGTATATATGTGTGTTGGAGTATATAAATAGCTATAAGCAAGAGTGTGTGATTGTGAGAGTGACTGTATGGATGAGTGTGCTTGTATCAGTGATTGTATAAGAGCGTAAGAATGTGCTAGTATTTGTATGAGTAAGTGAGCTGGTGTGTGTATAACTGTATAGGTGAGTAAATGGCAGTGTGTTTAATTATTTGCATGACTGACTAGGTGTGTGAGTACCTCTATGGATGAGTAGCGGTGTTTGAGTGTCTATATAGGAGTATGAGTGCATATGATAGTCCTAGCACTGAGTGACCGTAAGTATGAGTGACTGTACGGGTGAGTGAGTGGATGTGTGTGTAGACCTAAGAATCAGTGAGTGGGTATGTAGTTATTGGTGTTGGAGTGTCTATGGTTTGCGAATGGCAGACTGTAATTTAGAGTGGGTGTATCAAAGGTTATATCAGGGTGTGAGGAGATGCATCAGATTATCACGTGGATGATGTCATCAGTGATGTCATCAGTGATGTCATTTGAGATGTCATCAGTGATGTCATCAGTGATGTCACTGACCATGTCATGAGTGATGTAATATGTGACGTCATCAGCAGTGCATTGCGAAGCGCGAGTTATAGTTAGCTGAACTAACTATAACGGGGAATTTCTATGGTTTTGTACGAGTGAAATGTCCAACTAACTATAACTGTCCCTAAAACCTATGGTTTTTAAGTGAATTTCAAAGGTTTTTTAAATGCTAATTTCTAACTATAACGTGTCTGAAACCTATGGTTTTTTCAGTGAATTTCAAAGGTTTTTTAAATGCTAATTCCTAACTATAACATGTCTGAAACCTATGGTTTTTTTCAGTGAATTTCAAAGGTTTTGTAAATGACAATTTTTAAATGTATTAATTGTTATATTTATTTTTTTGATACTGATTTACTACATTTTTTTAAACTATTTATTTTTACATATTTTATTTTTTTAAATTACATTGTAATTACATTATACATTACATTACAAAATATACTTTCTCAGAATGAATTACTTTAGTTTAAATACTTTGCAAATAGGCAATAGACTTTTAAGTATAGTAGTTACAGTTGTTGCAATGGGCAACACAATTTCAAACACAATGCAACATTGAGCTCAATGTGAATTTCTAGTTAAATGCAATTAGTTACTTTATGGATTACTTTTTCTAACCACAGGACTGGATCCTAGATTCAGTCCTGGGACATCTCCTGTAAACAGTTGAGTAAAAGCGTTTTGGTTACAGTAGTGATTTTTAAGGAATATTATTGTATTTTAAAAGTTGACACTTAGAAACTTTTCACATAGAATCACCAATGTTATCATATGGGAGGAAATTCACTTAGCAGGTAAGTAGTGTTATCGTTACTTTTCTTACTCAGTGGTGGATCCTGTATCCAGCACTGGTGCATCTCCTGTAAACAGTTGAAAGAATGTGTTTAAGTCATACAGGCGATTTTTAAGGAATATTTGTAGTTTGTGAAAATCAACACTTTGAAACTTTTCTGCTGAAAACCAGACAATGGATTCCTATGGAAGGAAATATAAGTTACTGGTAAGTACGGTTAAAATTACTTTTCAGGATCAGTACTGGGCTGAAAGATGCAGCACTGAGGTCTCTCCTGATAACAGGTGAGTAAATCGGAATTCGTATTTTGGCTGATTTTAGAGGAATATTTGTATGTTTCAAAAGTCGACACAGAAACTTTTCAGCAAAAAGCAGGCAATGATATCCTATGGAAGGAAATTCAGTTACTGGTAAGTACGGTTAAAATTACTTTTCAGGATCAGTACTGGGCTGAAAGATGCAGCACTGAGGTCTCTCCTGATAACAGGTGAGTAAATCAGAATTCGTATTTCGGCTGATTTTAGAGGAATATTATAAAGTTTCAAAACTCCACACTTAGAAGAATTTCCAAGTGAAACCAGTCAATGATATCCTATGGAAGGAAATTCAAGTTACTGGTAAGAACGGTTAAAATTACTTTTCAGGATCAGTACTGGGCTGAAAGATGCAGCACTGAGGTCTCTCCTGATAACAGGTGAGTAAATCGGAATTCGTATTTCGCTGATTTTAGAGGAATATTATAAAGTTCCAAAACTCCACACTTAGAAGAATTTCCAAGTGAAACCAGTCAATGATATCCTATGGAAGGAAATTCAAGTTACTGGTAAGTACGGTTAAAATTACTTTTCAGGATCAGTACTGGGCTGAAAGATGCAGCACTGAGGTCTCTCCTGATAACAGGTGAGTAAATCGGAATTCGATGTTTCGGCTGATTTTAGAGGAATATTATAAAGTTCCAAAACTCCACACTTAGAAGAATTTCCAAGTGAAACCAGTCAATGATATCCTATGGAAGGAAATTCAAGTTACTGGTAAGTACGGTTAAAACTACTTTTCAGGATCAGTACTGGGCTGAAAGATGCAGCACTGAGGTCTCTCCTGATAACAGGTGAGTAAATAGGAATTCGTAGTTCAGCTGATTTTAGAGGAATATTTGCACAATGGTGAAGGGAGGGGGCGGGCCTGAGGTGACATCTGTGCAAACGCCCCGTGGCGCGTTTTAAGTTGGGGATTAAGTCCCCTTGAATCATGAGGGTCCCTGGGGTCCAACTAGCCCACCCTGTACCTCCACTATGCGCCAGGGAGCTGCGTTGCAGAGAGGTGTTCAGAGGCCACGCCCCTTTTTGCACCTCTCTGCAATGCAGCTCTGTGGCGCTTTCTGGACGTACCTGTTGGGCTAGTTGGCCCCCAGGGACCCTCAGGATTGAAGGGGATTTAATTCCCCATCTTAAAACGCGCCACGGGGCCTGTTTGCACACATGTCACCTGAAGCCCCGCCCCCTCCCTTCACCACTGTGCAAATGCGCCCCGTGGCGCGTTTTTAAGTTGGGGGATTAAGTCCCCTTGAATCCTGAGGGTCCCTGGAGTCCAACTAGCCCACAATGTACTTCTAAAAGCAATCTAGTTTGCTATGACAGGACGCGGCTCCCGACCTGTCATAGCAAACTACAGTGTCCCAGGGGTAGGCACCCCGGGACACTGCAGGAGCCGCCCTGGGGGTGGCGGTCCCCAGGGCCATCAAGGGTTTCAGGAGGGGGCCGCGCGGCCCCCTCCCAATCATTTCACAGCCCCGGGGAGGTGGTGGTCCCGGGCTTTGAAGCCCGAACGGACCCCCATATTCAGATCTTTAGTGCCCCGGGGAGGTGACGGTCCTCGGGCGTGTGGGGGGCTGGAGCCCCCACACAGGTTAAAAAAATTTAAAAAAGAAGCCCCGGGGGTGGCGGTCTCTGGGCTGCGGGAGGGCAAAGAGCCCTCCCCCACCATTATTTTCTAAAGCCCCGGGGGTGGCGGTCCCCGGGTCTTGGGGGCCTTAGAGGCCCCCACATTAAATCTAAACTCTCCCACCATGCCCCCGGGACTTGGCCCACCCAAGGGCAAATAAACATCGATTTTTTTCGGCAGGATCCGCGCACTCTGAGCGCATCCTGCCGATTTTTTTTTTTAAATGCTTTTTTCTGCCCAGGGAGTCCTTGTGGGACCCCCTGAGCAGACTCTAGGGGTCAGGGTGTTTCTACCCTGCCCCCTTTGTGCGTTTGCACACTTGCGATTTTTTTTTTCTCGGCGGGATTCGCGCACCCTAAGCGCATCCCGCCGATTTAAAAAAAAATGCTTTTTCTGCCCAGGGGTCCTTGTGGGACCCCCTGAGCAGACCTAGGGGGTCAGGGTGTTTCTACCCTGCCCTCTTTGCGCTTTACGCACTTAGTTTCTGTCCCTCGGTTCTACCGAGGGATAAAATGGCTGCCAACACTTCCTGATTTGGAGTGTTGACAGCCAATTAGCATGCAGCTCGTGATCGGGAGGGTGCGCGTAATCCGACGCGGCCATAGATATATATGTGATTTTCATTTTGATTTTCACAGGAACTACTGAACGGATTTACACCATTTAACAAAAAGGGTTCTTTCTGAACCAAGAACTACCTCTTTGCCAAATTTGGTGTAATTCCGTTCAGCAGTTCGGGCTGTAGCCGTGTCTAAAGTTTCCTATGGGAAAATGAATGGGTAAAACACGCTTTGGGACCCCCTTTTTTCTCGGCCCCCGCTTGACGAATCACCCTGAGACTTTCAGGGTAGGAGCGGAACGGAGCGGGCCATAAAGTTTGAAAATTTCGCGAAGATTCGTCAACCGACGGAAGAGTTATTTCAAATAGAATGTCGCGGATTTCCTATGGAAAATAGGTCCTAACTATAACTATCTACTGGCGACCGCCAGTAGATAATATATGTGTATATATATGTATTTGTGTGTGTATATATATATATAAATAAGTATGCATATATATACATATATGTATATATATATGTTTATATATATGTGTATATATGTATAGGGAGAGGAGTTGGCTCTAACGGCTAGGGTGGTCGACCTCGAATCTGGGGAACTGGGTTTGAGTCTCGGCAACGACGCTGAACATCCTGTGATTCTGGGCAAATCACTTAATCTCCTTGTGCCTAACAAAAAAACAAAAAAAAATGAATGTGTCCTCATGTAACGCAACTGGTGCTATGTAAAGCGCTCTGATACCCGAGACTTTCAGGTCAAGTTTGCGCTATATAAAACTCTGTAAAAAAAATTAAAAGATATATATATATATGTACAAATATATTGTCAAACAAAAATGATTCTTTACCACAGCGCTCTGCCATCCGGTGCTGACATCAAAGGGTAGAATCCAATCCCATGAGTTATGACTTCCCTAACCGTGAACAAGCCTTGATGGTGAAACGCGTTGGTGGCAGTGAGAAAATAAAATACCTCTAATTGTAACAAGACTGGAGTGCGACATCCCTTTGTCTAATCATGTACATATATATGTATATATATATATATATATATGTCTATATGTGTGTACAAATATGTGTGTGTATGTGATATATGTGCATATATATATATAGATGTATATGTGTGTGTGTATATATATATATATACATGTAAAAAAAGATTTACTGAGGTAACAGGAGGGGTAGTTGGCCCTCAAGGACATCCTTGGGGGCAACTACCCCTCCTGTCACTCTCCAGTAAATCCCACATAGTGGGATTGCTAAGAGGTGTTCAGAGGCCACGCCCCCTTCTCCACCACTCTGCAAACGCAGCTCCTGGCACACTACTGGTTGGGGGTGAAGTTCACTTCACTTCTGAGGGACCTTGGGGGCCAAGAAGCCCTCCTGGTACCTCCTGTAAATCCGACATAGCAGAATTCCTGAGAGCTGGTCAGGGGCCCCATCTGCTTTCTCTCCACCACTCTGCAAACATGACTGCTACTTTAAAAACCATAGAAACTCACAGAAAAACAAAGGTTACAGGGCCATTAGAGTTAGGAAATATAATTTAAAGAAACCTTAGAAATTCACTGAAAAAACAAAGGTTACAGGGACGTTATAGTTAGGCTGACATTTCACTCGTACAAAACCAGAGAAATGTAGCAGTTATAGTTAGATGAGCTAACTATAACTGATGCCCCCATAATGCACTGCTAATGACCTCACATATTACATTACACATGACATGGTCAGTGACATCACTGATGACATCACTGATGACATCTCAAACGACATTACTGATGACATTACTCATGACATTATCCAGTGACAGTGATGTGGTAGCACCGGCTCGAAGGGAAAGAATAAAGGACAAGGAAAAGGGGCGCCCTGGTTCAGTGACGCCTTAAGAACTACGAAACAAACCCTCCGCCAATACGAGAGGGCTGTACAAAAGGGGATGATGGACGGAACGCTTGAGCCAATCAAACACTCACCCCCAGTCAACTGATCTGGGTTTAATCCATCATCATTCTTTAGCTCACTCCACCACCCCAGTTCAGACATGGCCATATGCAAATCAGTCTGACCCTGTGCCTCATGGGAACAGTCCAGCCCGAACTGCCAAGCCATGTCTTCCCTGGACCGGAAACAAGCATCCTAGGACCGGTTTCTGGCATTTCAGCCGCCATCAGCCAGGCTTGCTTGAATCCAGTGGCAAAGTGAGCAAGGGACCCAAGTCTGGGCATACCCCCGCCAACTTAGGGCGACCAAAGCGATACAAAAGGGGATGATGGACGGAACGCTTGAGCCAATCAAACACTCACCCCCAGTCAACTGATCTGGGTTTAATCCATCATCATTCTTTAGCTCACTCCACCACCCCAGTTCAGACATGGCCATATGCAAATCAGTCTGACCCTGTGCCTCATGGGAACAGTCCAGCCCGAACTGCCAAGCCATGTCTTCCCTGGACCGGAAACAAGCATCCTAGGACCGGTTTCTGGCATTTCAGCCGTCATCAGCCAGGCTTGCTTGAATCCAGTGGCAAAGTGAGCAAGGGACCCATGTCTGGGCATACCCCCGCCAACTTAGGGCGACCAAAGCGATACAAAAGGGGATGATGGACGGAACGCTTGAGCCAATCAAACACTCACCCCCAGTCAACTGATCTGGGTTTAATCCATCATCATCTCTTTAGCTCACTCCACCACCCCAGTTCAGACATGGCCATATGCAACTCAGTCTGACCCTGTGCCTCATGGGAACAGTCCAGCCCGAACTGCCAAGCCATGTCTTCCTGGACCGGAAACAAGCATCCTAGGACCGGTTTCTGGCATTTCAGCCGTCATCAGCCAGGCTTGCTTGAATCCAGTGGCAAAGTGAGCAAGGGACCCACGTCTGGGCATACCTCCGCCAACTTAGGGCGACCAAAGCGAAGGCAAAAGGGGATGATGGACGGAACGCTTGAGCCAATCAAAACACTCA